>JBBBDQ010000456.1:1905000-2180000 GCA_037127315.1 Ascarosepion bandense
TTGAAAAACATGTAATAGCAACTTTACAATGTTAAGCCCTACTAAAGTAAATGCTATGAATAGTAGATTTTTGAACTATCCGTTCTTCTTCTTCTTCTTCTTCTTCTTCTTCTTCTTCTTCTTCTTCTTCTTCTTCTTCTTCTATGTGTCCTGTCCTTTCAGGACATATGCGATCATGGATTTCCACATCTCCCTATCCCTGGTGGCTTTTAGCAAGCTTTCACCTGATACACCACGCAACACTCGTTCCGTCATCCACCTGATCAGGTCCTTCAAATATGTTATTTGCTGCTTTCCACTGTCTCTTTTTCCCTCTATCTATCCTGTTAGTATCAGCTTCTACAAGCCCTCCTTTCTCATTGCATGTTTTCAGGAACTTTAGCTGTTTATTCGTTTCTATGTAAACCTCTCTGTAGTTGTATGGTTTAGTATCATGATCTCTAAATTGTGAAATACCATGACGAAAGATTGATCGCTTTAATGCACATCAGTATAGTAGCAATATCAGAAGAACACCAGATCAATCAAGATCACGAAACCCTTAACACTATTAAGGCCAGCACAAGTACTGCTGCCGCAGTAGCAGTAGTGTTTCCTGGACAAGAATGCCTGGCGGAGGCTGATTTGGAATTCAGTTTTCTTTCTCCTCGACTGGATTCCACCCAAAACTATGAGACAAAGAAGTCGGAGAAATGATCCATCTATACCTTTCTTCAGGGCATTAGAACCACGTAAATGAATATAATGAATTGACCGTAAATCGTATTCAGATTCCTCGATCCGAGATGCTATCAAATCAGTCAAACGAGCCATGCGTGATACACGACTGGGCGATCGTGTTTAATTCGAGATCGGGTAGGATATTTTCCGCCATAGGTTTTCATTACTTTCTGCTGTAGAATCATCTTTGTCCTGTTATTTAACTCATAGCTGGAGGGAAAAGACGGATTAATACCTGTTTCCAGGGTATCTGCTCGTAAGTGAATGTAAAGAATTCTAATGGAATTCGAACTCCGATTTCTCGTTCCGAACCGATATCCCAAAAATGCACATCTATCAATTACTTCACCTTAATAATAAACTTCGTGATAATCGATGGCCATTGACAAGAAGAAGAAGAAGAAGAAGAAGAAGAAGAACAACAACAACAACAACAACAATAATAATAATAATAATAATAATAATAATAATAATAATAATTGATCGCCATTATTCTTACAAGAAGGATGTACCTACTTGTAGGGTCAGCAGGCATCTAGCACAATAAAACTGTTTTTTATGTCCGTTTCCAGTGCTTTGGTGACAAAGGATCACTGAGTGATTGAATTCCTAAACTGAAGTCAATAGCCAAAGTTGAGGATACACTCGATTGAATCAACAGCCATTTTCCCGTAAAAAAGCCAAGATTTGAAGTTACGAGTACATCGGCTGTGGTTTAGTCTGGAGTCAAATGACATCCACCATATTCACTAGTCCAACACAAAGAATGAATAGTTCTTAAGCTTTTAAACAAGACAAGTTGTAGGTACTGTTCAGGTCCTCAGCGGAGACACTAGGACCATTTCTGGTCATGGATATGATAATGATGATAATGATGAGAATGAGGACGATGACGATTGCAGTTTTAACTTACTACTGATAATTCTGCTGGAAAAACACTTCACTTTTCGAGACAAGCTCTTTATTTAAAAATAAATATATCAATAAATCAATAAGAGTTTTCTATACGCCTCACATATTACCCTTGCTGTAGGATCCGTCTGGCAGACGTTATCAAATAGTGTGGTGTCTCCGATAATTATACGAAATTAGTAAATAATTCCAAACATATGGTTGTCTGTTTACTTAAACACACGTAAAATTTGGAGATCACAGACCTTCCAACCGCGACACTTTCCACCCTAGGATCTGAAATAACGTATTTCGGCTTTGAAAAGTCTCAGAGAAGTACCAGATCCAAGAGACGAAAGTAGACAAATTCGAGAATAAAGTAAGCTTATTTATTTCGAGGCACGTATAAGCCAGACCAATGTAGGACTTCATCTGCGATGTAAATCTAAAAAGAATCAATGTAAAACAAAGTCTTCTTTTTAAGGGCTTTCTTTCTAGCGTGTTGCTCCATCTTCAACATTTTATGCCACGGATTCTATTCAGTCCTGCTCGGTCATTTGGGGCGTGTGCACAAATGTACATGTCACAAAGAAAACTTGAGCGGTACTGAGAATGAAAAACAATTGTTGGCATTCATTCAAAAGCTGACACATGCGTTCGCATCTCCGTCCTATGTCATATCAGCATCGGGACATGTACTGGATGTGCGTTGTGGTGCAGTGGATATTGACTCGGAACGAAAAATCGGGGATCCGAGTTCGAATTTTAGTCGAATTCGTTGCATTCACTTACGCGCAAATACCATTGGGAAGGTATTAAACCGTCTCTTCCCTCCAATTATGTGTTCAATAACAACAGATTGGATTCTATAGCCTTAAGTAGCAACTAGTCTACCTTAAAAAGTTATGGCAACCTACTCCAGGACAATCTTCTGCCCAATCAGTCTGTCTATTTCTAGACATGATCGCTCAAGCGTGTATCACGTATGGTACAAACTGACTGACTGAACAATATAAGAGTGAAATCAGAAAAAAACGATTTAGATAGCTAGCAGGATTAAAACCTTTGCCAAGGGTATTTTCCCATGGTGACTGTAATGCCAGGACGCAAGAAATTGGATATATATATCGTTAATAATGGTATTAAGGTTGAGAGGTATTTACTAGGTGCAAACAAAATTCGAACTTTGCTTGCTGACACAGTTGTTTTTGCTGGTAACTGTAAGGGCACGTTGCACTCATCTATCTATCTATCACAGATTGTTCTCATCTATCTGTCTGTCTGTCTGTCTGTCTGTCTTTCTATCCATCTATCCCAGCCTGTTCTTTTCTTTCTTTTTTCTATCTATCTATCTATCTATCTATCTATCTATCTATCTATCTATCTATCACACCTTGTTCTATTCTATCTCTCACAGCCTGTTGTCTTTTATCTATCTATCTATCTATCTATCTATCTATCACAGACTTTTCTCTTCTTTCTTTCTTTCTTTCTTTCTTTCTTTCTTTCTTTCTAAGTTTGCTCTTTTCTATCCAAACGTGCTCTTATCACACACACACACACACACACACACACACACACACACACACACACACACATATATATATATATATATATATATATATATTTCAGGATCGAACAAACCCGGATGAAAGTGTTTGCAATTCTTGAAAAAATTTCACTCTTACTTTGAAATGTCAGTTATTTTAAACTGCCAGTCGTGCTTTCTGAAAACCCCTGTTGTACGTTTTAAAAAAAAAGGAAAATAAAAAAACGTTTGCGAATCAGTTGATGAAAAAACCTGAAGATACCGAAAGGTAGGTTGAAACCAAGGTTGCGTAATCAGCTGACTGCCAAATGAATACATTGAAATGCACATCGTTATATATGCATTGACCACTTTTTACGCACCCGTATACTGGCCTAATTTATTTCTGAGCGATGACAGATTAATAAGAATTATATATATATATATATATATATATATATATATATTGTTATGATATTCTCCTACGAGGAATGAACTCTTCCTCTGGTTTATATATAAATTATCTTCGTGACTTCAAGAGAGTAGTACTGGGAGGAGTTACAAGAGCCGTTAGGAGCAGTCAAGTACAGTTATGAAAGCAGTTAACGACAGCTACTATTCAGGCAGTGTAATAATACCTTCGGATTTACTTATTTCTATATTATTTATTTATTAACACTTCTTTTAGATATCGTATTTCTTGTTATATTAATATACTATTTTGAACCTATCTTCTCGTTCCGTGTCTTACTTCCAGCAGAAACCGGTCACTACAACTTTGTGGCGAAACATCACCACAACTTCGAAACAAATTGGCGACGAAGATTCACAACATATATATATATATATATATATATATATACATATATATATATATATATATATATATGAATTCGAAGGACAATGTTTTTTTAATTAAACGAAAATATTGACAGGCACTGATAATCTTTGAATCTTAAACCTTTATTACGTATTTTTGCAGCTTGTATTTTTTACGAGGTATTTATTAAATTCTACCGAATAGGTCTGTCTGTTTAAATTTTAATCTAATTTTCCATTTTACAAATGCGTTGTCGAACATGTACCACGATATTTGGAATAAACTGTCTAAAGTTCCCGATGTTGAGTAAAACCAACCATTTCCAGTGATTATCAGGAACGCCAATATTTATGTTTCCTTCACAAGATAATTTATTAATTTTATGTTGGTAATTTTATAAAATAGATTTCAATTTAGTATCTGTCTATCGATCAGGATATAGGGTCGAAATGAAAAATCAGAAAGATCGAAATCCAGTTGAATTCGTTGCATTCACTTAAAGGCAAATACCCTTGTGAAAAGTTTTAATCCGTCTCTTCTTCTTCCAGCTATGGAGTTAAATAGCGGAACAGATAGGGTTCTATAGCATTGGTTGGCAACGAGTCTAATGCAGAAAGTAATGGTATTCTACTGCGGGAAAATCTTTTGTCCAGTCAGTCAGGTCTTTTTTGAGACGTGATTGTCTAAGCGTGTATCACGTATGGTACTTAACTGACTGAATGATCTATTAATATCTTTATAAACATGTTACGGAAATTAACGAATTTTAACGAAACTTGGTTATAAGCATAATGTTCAAAATAATTCGTTACAAATTGTCGGTTGCTTATAACCAAGTTTCGTTAAAATTCGTTAATTTCCGTAACATGTTTACATTTGTTGACATTAAGATACATTTCAGAGCAGATATGTTTGCTTACGGTGAATCGAAAATTGTGTTATATAAGCATGATAAAAACCTCGTCTGATCAAGAGGCTATTCATGGTCGAGTGGTCTAAGACGTTACCAGATCAAATGGTAAATAGGGGTCACAGGTTCGAATCCTGCTGGATAAATAGCACACATTTTCGTAATAAAAATTTATCGTAAATGATCAAGCCGGTAGATATAAATATAAAATACTGTTTAATTAAAAACAGAATATCTACTTAAATACGAGTATCGGTAAAAATAATCTCTTTACCTATAAGTTGAGATAAATTTCTCATACCTTTCCTGTATACTTACCGGGCACATTTTTGTGTGGGGTAGGGACCAAAAATCATCTCTCAGTTGCGTCTCTATCCTCGAAGACAGAGTGCGGCTCAGTTGTAGCTCCGACCGCGAGGTCAGGGTTGCATCTGAGAAAAATTACACTGTGCAGATGCCCGGTTCCGAGGAAGAGTGTCCCGCGACCGCGCCAAACCATTGCAGGAGCAGTGGACCAGATGCTCGTCAGCGGGCCCAGTTCAACTGGCGGCTCAGGGGACTGGGGAGTTTTTGATCCTGTGCCCGTCCGTACGCAGTCGGGTTCCCCACATTCAAACAGACCTTGTGTCACACCTCGCTCCAGTACGGGAGTAGGTTAAATATCCATGCCTTTCCGGTTTTTCAACGTGATATAGCCTTTCCGGTTTTTCAACGTGATATAGCCTTTCCGGTTTTTCAACGTGATATAGCCTTTCCGATTTTTCATCGTGATATAGCCTTTCTGGTTTTTCAACGTGATATAGCCATTCTGGTTTTTTAACGTGATATAGCCTTTCCAGTTTTTCAACGTGATATAGCCTTTCCGGTTTTTTAACGTGATATAGCCATTCTGTTTTTTCAACGTGATATAGCCTTTCTAATTTTTCAACGTGATATAGCCTTTCCGATTTTTCAACGTGATATAGCCTTTCCGATTTTTCAACGTGATATAGCCTTCCGGTTTTTCAACGTGATATAGCCTTTCTAGTTTTTCAAAGTGATATAGACATTCCGGTTTTTCAACGTGATGTAGCCTTCAGTTAAACTGAAGTCGGAATTGAACAGCTCTAGCTGTTATAGGCAACTATGGTGGCGATATGCAATACTGATACTTATAAATAGAAAGCCTAACTTTAAGAATCAGGCATTTTCCGAAGTGATAGAACGAGATGATCATTTCTGGGCATCTTTAGCAATTGATTCATTTGCGGCTTAGCAGGAACTTCAAACCCAATAAATATTCAAAACGAGAGCCTCATTTAGCGGGAAACCGTTGACTAAAGTTTTGAACGCTGATAATGAAAGTTTTGAGTTTGATTTTGTGTTTTGTTGAATGGCGTATTAACCTCTGTGCATTATTTAATGAAAAAAGGGTGGGGTTTTAAGATATTTTTTAATGTTCACTTATAGAAAAAAGGTTGTTTTAATCAGGGTTTCATGAAAAACATTTTATTTTTATTTTTTTGTATTTTAGAAAACTGAAGATATCTTCTATTTTTGTATTAATAAATGCAATGCTGGTAATAATTTTTTTTTCCTTAAAAAATATATTTGTTTTTCCTTCAAAAATGTATACTTTTCTATAACGTCAATTTTCACATATATATTTCTATAAAGACTAGTTTTATACTTTCATAATGTTTTGATCCCAGTTTGGCTGGGGTCAAAACACTATTACCTATAGCTGGGACCCTAACAGGGGCTACCACTCCGGGTCAGGGTGGACCTGGGAACAACAGCAATTATTAGGTAGTTCCATGCTCCTCACAACTTCCCAATCTGACACCTTGTTGCCAGATGCAGTTTACCATCGTACTAGGACTAGATAATGAAAGTTTATATGCTTAGATTTTTCAGGTATTGAAAGGTACAAGGCTGGTTTTCTCCATTGACCTGATAGATTTAAGAAATGCTCCCACTAAGTGTTTTATCATCTGCATAGATATCGGGTAATCGTCTGAAAATTTTCATAGACTGATCATCAATATCTAAACTTATTTATAAATGGAACTTTGTGTGTTTGACTGTGTGTGTGCGTGTGTATCCGTTACCTATAGACTCCGAAACGGCTGATCCGATTTTCTTGAAAATTTACTCAGTGTTCTTAGCTAGATTTTGTGTCGAGGTACCCCCGATAAATATCGAAAATCGATAATCCCAGAAATCGGGTTATAGAAGGAGTGGTCGGATTTTAATCAAATTTAATACACTCATAGACAAAGACATAAAAAACCATATATATATATATATATATATATATATATATATATATATATATATATATACATATATATACTCTGAGCACTGTGGAAGAGTGGTAGACTTTGTAAACAGTAGCTACTCCGGCATTTACACACCGCTCATTCGATAATGAATTGGAGCACACTAGCTATTGGGCGTGTTTATACGCGCTAAAAAGCCTGCTTTCTTCTGTCGGACGCTCGTGGACTAGTGGTAGAATCGTCGACTTAGGCTAATTCTGTCAGGTTTCTCTCCTGTGTTAGTGAAGCGACCGGCGTCTTAGCCGTACTGATGAGCTGTAATACAGCAAAACAGATCTGTCTGCGGATGACTATAGTGTATATATATATATATAAGGCAAGATGATTGTGTGTGTCTGCTTGTAGGTCCGTCTTTTTTTCAGCACTTTTGTTTTAGTTTTTGCTTCGGGTTTGGCTCTAAGTAGGTATAATTGTAGTTTTTAGTCTCAGCCATGATACCATTTACTCAGAGGACTTATTTCTCCTTCAAAATTCAGTTTACGACGAAAAAAAACTTATTTGATATCGATACCAGGAAATCAAAATTTGATTTACATCTATTCATTTTTCTTTCAATCTACGGTTTCGCTTAACTGGAAACAACTATTGCTTTTTAGCCTTTAGTTCTAACGTTCAAATAGTCTGAGCTCCAGGACCATGGATTAGTTTCAAAGCTTTCATTACACCCCTAGCAACACCGGGCTATACTACTAATAAAGCATAATGATGATATGGCTAGGCCGACATGTTTCATGTTGCCTGAACTTATTACCTATTCACACAGAATTTGATGACTTTAACCTACAGAACGAAATTTATTGTTGTGTTTACCCTTCCAGAGATGTCATAGTAGGAGAGATTTTATAGCAAAAACTTATGCTGTAATTTGTCAAAATATTTTAATATATTTAAGATAATTGGTGCGGTTTCAAAGATGACATCGAGTGTTTCACTGATTCTGTGAATGATAACAATTAAAACATTAGCATTGGACCTAGAGGAGTGAGAACTTTAATATTCGTCGCTCAGAAGGTTGTATCTGGTGTGGTTACCAGTTACATCTTTGTTGATAACGTACTAAAAGATTTAACGAATTTCACTAGGTAGGCTGATATGGCGATATTGGGATGGAGATGTATACACACCAGCATACTTTGATAACAAAGCAAATAGCCATCAACTTCCACAGACTTGAATAACTTTTTCTAAGCTTAGATATAATTTAGGGTCCAGGTTCATAAATACAAGATAGATTTTATTCGGACTAGTAGACTTCGTAAAGCTAAGGATTTTAATGAGTTTAAAATTTCAGGTAGAAGTGGTTTCATGCCTTTTCCAACTAACTGTGTTGCCGTTAATTGAATACAAACAGTTTCAAGCGAAGAAGGAACTCAGTTCGCTGGTTCCGATTTCAAACTAGAAAATGCAAAGTGCGGCAAAATTACCTGTCACATAATGGTAAGGTATTAGCTAGGTGATATTAATGGTAATGTCGTCTTTACGTACCTAATATCTTACCATAATATGCGGGATAAATCTGAGAAAGGGAGGTATTACCGCCACATTCCGTTTAAAGCAGTCCTCTTTACTGCACATCAAATCATGTTGAGACCAGATCATTTTTGATTCAGTTAAAAGATAATTCGCTTAAATAAATGTGAACTTACATGTTTAATACGTTCTTTGTATTATCTGCCGTCGGATGTATGATATTTAAGTGAGAGATATGGAGTTTCATTTTTTACCTTTTTTTAACAGTTGACGCGTTCGAAATATGTCATTTCAAATAGATATAATTTTACGTTAATAGCCTTCTACTGCATACAATTAAATATAAATGTGTAAAGTGAATGGGTGAGTGATTTTATCAGGATATCAACGCTAGTCAACATGTGGAGACGGATTTCGGTCGGAAAGTGGAACTTTAAGTGGAAGTAACATGTTGTTGGTTGCTTATGCTATTTAAATATTTTTTTTTTACTGAAAATATTGAAAATGAAAGCACTTTAGTTAAGCTAACGTTGATCCAGGCCAGTACCTAGATGGGTATTCGCTTGTGAATACCAGGTTCTGTAAACCTGGATGTCTTGGTTGTGTAATGGAAATAGAAGAGCCGAGTTTTCAATTCCAGTCGGGTTCCTTATATTCACATACACTTGGAAATATCAGGTTCTGTCGTCTTTACGCAGCTAATGTCTTACCATTATGTGCGTAGACGTATACTTGAGAGGTATTACTGCTACATTTCGTTTAAGGCAATCCTCTTTACTGTACACCAAATCCTGCTGAGACTTGTTCATTTTTTTATTCAGTTAAAATAATATTCGCTTAAATAAATGTGCAATTGCACTTTTTCTTATGTTCTACATTTCTTTGGAATTATCTGCAGTTGGATATACTTCCATTAATATCTAAATGAGAAATATGGAGTTTCGTTTTTATCTAATTTTTTTATCAACTGACACGTTCCGAATATGTCAATTCAAATAGATACAATTTTACGTTAATATCTTTCTACTGCTTACAATTAAATATAAATATTTAATGTGAATTGGGAGTTACTTGTTAAGGGTGAGTGATTTTATCAGGATATCCCGCTAGTCAACATGGATAGGCAGATTTCGGCTGGAAAGTGGAATTTTAACCAGAAGTAACATATTGGTGATTACTTATGCTGTTTAATTTTTTTTACTGAAAACATTTAAAATGAAAGAACTTGATCAATATAAGTGAATACAACAAAAAATATCTCCTCTGCCCAAAAAATGGAAAGTGATATAGAGTATTTTTTTTTTTTAGAAAAAAACAATAATGAAAAGATGCTAGGTCCTACGCTCTTTCTGATCTACATTAATGATCTCCCTGATGCCATAAATTACCAAGTAGGTATGTACGCCGATGATACCACAGTCTACACTCACCTTGACCCAAAATCTGCTGTGGGCGACAAAGCGAACCTTGCAGCCGAGCTTGAAAAGGACCTCTAATCCGTAGTGGACTGGGGTAAGAAATGGCTCGTAAATTCTAATGTTTCTATAACGAAGCTGCTGTCAATTAACCATCATAGACATTCGCACCTACCTCCCATTACCATGGACCAGGCTAACCTCCCAGAGAGTAAAACACTACGCCTCCTTGGTCTCACACTTTCAGTGGACCTCAAGTGGAATGACTATATCGAATCCATTGCTAAATCCGCTGCTATGAAAGTTGGTTCCCTGTGCAGAGCCCGGAAGTTTTTTCCGTCTCAATCTATTCTGCATATATATAAATCTACTATCCGCTCGTGTATTGAATACTGCTGCCACATCTGGTCGGGTGCTCCTGCTATTCTCCTCGGGGTTCTTGTAACCGCAATTTCTACTCCAACAGCTTCGTTTCTCGCACATCCCGACTGTGGAATTCCCTTCCACATTATTGCTTCCCCGACAGCTACAATCTCCAGGAGTTTAAATGTAAGGTCAATAGACACTAACTCGCATCCATTCTCTCAAACACTTTTCCCATCTACCCAACCCTTAGCCTCGGTACCCTTACCAGTCTATCACCCTCCTTATGACATTTCCTATATCTAACCATTCTTTCTCTTTACCTTCCCCTATGTAACCCCTTGCGGCAGTGAAATGCCTTGCTTGGGGTGAAATGATTTAAAAAAAGAAGAAAAAGAGCGATAGAGACGGAAAAAAATGAAGAAGAAAAAAAAAGGAAGAAGAAAAAAAAAGGAAGAAGAAATACGTTCAAAGGAAAGAATATAAGAATAATGTAGAATAAAAAACGAACAAAATAAGAAAAAAAAGAAAACGAGTGAATGCACACACACACACACACACACACACACACACACACACACACACACATATATATATATATATATATATATATATATATATATATTCACTCGTTTCCTTATTTGTCCTAAAGGAAGTACACCATAAATGATAACATATACGATTTTATTCACTAACACAATTATTATATTAACAATTAAATTTGAATGTTCACAATAACACAGAGTGCTTAAATTTTATCAACGCAGGTACTCAAACTGTTGTCCATCACAATTTACAAAACTTTGAAGTCTACCCTTTGCTCTGCGACATACATTTTTGCACGAGTCTCTTGCTTTATTAATTTCTTGAAATGTATTTTTATGCAGTTTTTAAAATCACCAACACGTCTTGGGGGGTACCTCGACGTGTTGTAATGTTTGGACACCTTGTCTCGCAAGAATCATTACGATTGAGTAGTGAATTCGATTCTCAATAGGTTGCTCCATACTTTCGGCTTTGTGCCATATGTAAGCGGCGCTTTGGAATTCACTACTCACACTTTTTTCAACTATATACTTTGTCTTGGATGAGCGTTGTGGTGCAGTGGATATCGGCTCGGAACGAAAAATCAAGGAGCCGAATTCGAATTCCAGCAGAATTCATTGCATTCACTTACGCGCAAATACCCTTGGAAAAGGTATTAATCCGTCTCTTCCTTCCAGTTAGGGGTTAAATAACAGGACAGATTGGGTTCAATAGCCTTAGTTGGCAACCAGTCTACCGCAGAAAGCAATGGCAACCTACTGCGGAATAATCTTCTGCCCCGTCAGTCATGTCCCTTTCGAGACATTATCGCCCAAGCGTATATCACGTATGGCATTTAACTGACTGACTTTGTTTTTGAATACTCCCCAAAAGAACTAATCCATTGGAGTCAAGTCAGTTGAACGTAATGGCCAGTCAATTGAACCTCGTCGGACATCTTATTTCTCAGGAAATGTTTCTTCAATATAATCACAGATTACTCTTCAGTAATGCGGAGAGGTCCCATATTGTTGGAAATATCATAGTTATAATGAACACCATGGTAATTATACAATGACGGACATAATTATTCTACCTGATGCCTCTTATTTTCAGACCACCCTGTATACATTTGTGCCTGCAGTTGAAGAATAATGGACAAGCCATTTTTGTGTGGTACATTAAGTTTGATTATCATTAGATATTTCTCTGTTTGTACCTTATTATCTAGTCGTTCCCAAATTAATTTTATTCTCCGAGTCGTTCTTTCGGAATTCATATTTTGTTTGCGCCCCACCAAATTTGATGTGATAACAAGTAGATTAAAACAAAACAAAACAGAGAGAGTGTTAAGGGGAGATAACCACGGATTCAAAATCAGAATATTGCCACTGATAACTCTCTCCTCCGATTTACAGACACTAGTAACTATATTCTTAATACTTGATATAAATAAAACATATCATAACAATGAAATCGGCCAATAATTGTTTATAACTACTTATACAGGGTTGGGCAGGACAACTTGCTTATTTGGAATAACAAATAAAACAAAAGTAATGCAGTAATTCTTAAACCAGCATCAAATACAACATTTAAATTTTATGTTTTACAAGCTTTAAAGATGACATCAGTCTGATGGCATCTATTCTGCTCAATACACTGGGTTAATCGTACTCTGAAGTTTCGGTTGATTTTTTCCAGCATATCGGTGGGTATGTGCCGTGGCACAGTCCGCCCTGTAAAGTAAACAAAAACAAACTTTAAATCCCGCATTCTCGCGTAAGCCCCACCCCACTATCCATCATCGCTTCAGGGCGCCAAATTCAAATAAGCAAGTTTTCCCCCTCCCTGTACTTAGACTCATGTATAATTTTTACAAGTAATCTATAATAATATTTTAAATTGTGGAATCATATTTAGTTTTGGCATGCCGAGTTCGATTTCCAGATTAATTCCTTGTATTTACTTACACACAAATACCCTTTCGAAACGTATTAATCCCTCACTTCCCTCTAGTTATGGATCAAATAATAGAATAGATTTGGTTCTACAACCTTAGCTGGCAACCAGTCTACCGCATAATGCAATTGCAACATTCTACGGGATGAATTTCTGCTACATGTTTCTTTCGAGACATGATCGCCCAAAGCGTGTATCACGTATGGTACTTAAATGACTGATTTCTAAAAACTGTTTCTTCATCTTTGATTGTCTTACAATCATTTCGTCTCATCTGCTATCATCTTCCGCTACACCTATGAGTCTCACCACACCATTTGGTAACCACAGTGCTAAACGGTGATGAGCACACACAAAAAATATCTACACGAGAATTATCATCTGTGGAATTGGTTTTTCAGACCATTATTTGTTTAGTCTGCGAGGTGCAAACTGTCTACTCTATATTTGTGTCATTGTGAAAAGAGTTCCGGAGCCAACAATGTCATTTTTTCCGAATGAGAATCATGGACAAGGATGTTCGTGTAGTGAAATGGTTAGTAGCTCAGATTGAGAAATTAAATTAAATTAGAACGCCGAGTTTGAAATCCAGTCGAGGTCATTGCATTCACTTACTCGCAAATACTCTTGCAAAAGGTTTGCCTTCATCTCTTCTCCTTCCAGCTATGGGTTCAAAAAGCAGAACAGAGTGTGCTCTTTAGCTATGTTTGGAAATCAGTTTAGAAGAAGGAAAACATGGAATTTAAAACGTAACAATTTTTCGAGTTCCCCAAATTTCTTCAAAATGGAAAGAAACCAGCAAGCTAGATTAAGAAAATAATACCCTCTTAATAAGAGCATCAACAATATGAATGAAAAGGTTGATTGATTGGCAGGTTTATGTCAGGATGTGAAAGAAATCAGATCATGCAATTCTCAAATAGGAGAATCTTGAAAACGAATACTTTGGAAGTGGTTTTCACACGGTAACACAAA
This sequence comes from Ascarosepion bandense, assembly GCA_037127315.1. Classification (NCBI taxonomy): domain Eukaryota; kingdom Metazoa; phylum Mollusca; class Cephalopoda; order Sepiida; family Sepiidae; genus Ascarosepion; species Ascarosepion bandense. Next base: position 1,918,901 of record JBBBDQ010000456.1, read on the forward strand.
GTGAAATCAGACAAGATATCTCTATTTTTCTGATGGAAAAACCTTGTCTATCTTCTTTTGCGGCGGTGTGGGTACATGTGCCAGTTTGGTTAACGACTCAAGAAAATTTATTTTTACATTTCTTGAACACTCTTCGGTTTTTGTTTCATTTTTATTTTTTCGTCAGAGTCTTTGGAATGGGAGCGTCCAATTGGATTCTATCGATGCATATAAAATAAAAGATGCATGCAATCTAAACTGTTGCTCGATTTTCAAACTCGGAAGTGCAATTAGTGGCTAGACAAAATCCTTTTAAAAAAAACTTCCAAAACTCAATTACAGAGATGATTATATTTGGCCTCGATTCGAAAAACGTTTAATTAAGTCAAGGAAATTAATACGAGAAGCAACTTAATCAAATCGAGACTAGTGTCTCTTTCAAGGTTTGGTTAGAAATAAAAATACATAATTCTAATTAGAGCCAATTAAATCGTTTTAAGTTTAAAAGCAATGACTTGACTATCTTAAGATACTCGATTTACGTCCACATTTTGTATAGATGATGTATTATATTTAAAATGTTTATGATAAAATCCTTTTACTAATACGGTTGTTTTTATAACAATGCGTTTTGTTGGTAGTCTTATTATATTGCCAGGGTAACACTACTTTTTTTGCTTTTTATTGCAACGCGGTGATTTGAATGACACTTTATTATTATGATCATATTTTTAAATTTATGATATCTTATTATTATTGGTCTCCTTATTAGGGTAGTCGCAATTGATATTCTTCTTCTTCTTCTTCTTCTTATTATTATTATTATTATTAATATTATTATTATTATATCCTTTGATTTCTGTTGTAAACACATTTCTTTCTGCAACCTAACCTGTGATCTAAAATCAGAAACGGCTTCATGACAGTTTCAACTAAACATCTTATTCAAAAATTGGAAAAATACCATTAAAACATTGTGGTTTAGTCGTTGCGAGTTCAAAATCTCGTCTACATACTTAGACGCAGTTGAAACACAGCAAACAATAACTGGTCCGTATTAAGATAAGGACAAGACGAGATACCCCTAGACATTGACAGATTAAGGAAAACAAGTTACACCCATTAAAAAAATAAAAGATTCAGTTTCAAATAGTTAACCAGATTGGAAGGTGTCGGAAATACGTCGATAAGCCCAGCGTTGAAAATGTTGTGATATTTCTAATGACCTTGATAATAATAATAATAATAATAATACAGAAGCAAACGAAGACATTGAAAGAATCTCTGAAAATTTTAGCTTAAGATGATCTAAAAACGTTGTCTTGATGAGCTTTGTCCATGTAACGCTAGTGATGGCATGGGAGATAGAAAAACAAATGAAATGTCACCATAACGACACACCACTACCTAACTTAGATTTTTCGGTAGATATAGTAGCTAATGTAACTATAGCAGAAATCCAATTATGAAGAAAATGACATAATAATAATAATCATAAACAACGCTGGCGAGACAAACCTCTGCACGGCCAATATGCAGAACGGGCCAATAAATCCAATGTTGATAACGTTAATGCTCATCGATGGTTACGTGCATCTGGATTAAAGTCTGAGACTAAAGCCTGTATTTTTCCAGCGCAAGACCAAAGACCACTTAGAACTTTCAGGAAAATATTATACATAATAATGTGGATCCAAAAACAAGGATCTTTGACAAATACCAAGAAACAACAGACTATCCAATCTCAGGAAGTCTGTACTTGCCCCAAATGAATATAAAAATCGTCACGATAGAGTGGGGCAATATTTACATTGGACAATGTGCAAACACTATGGAAAATCTGTAAACAAACACTGGTATGAACATCACCCAGCACCGGTTACAGAAATAGAAGATGTCACCATTCTATGGGATTACACCATCTACACAGACAGAAAAATTGAAGCAAATAGGCCGGACATTATTGTTAAAAACCAGAAAGAAAATCTTGCCTATTATTTAATATGGCTTGTCCAGCAGATTGTAACATAACAATTAAGGAATTCGAAAAACTGTCGAAATATACAGACCTGGAATTTGAAATAGAAAAATGTGGAAATTGAGAACAAGTGATAGTAGGTGCACTTGGAATTATAAAAAATGGAACAAAACAACACATTGAAAGAATCCATGGAAACACCAGTTTAAGAGACATACAAAAAATTTGTCTTGTTAAGTACAGCCCACACACTAAGGAGAATTGTAACGCTAGGGATGATAGGGTAGATATAAAAAACATGAAATGGAGCCATAACAACACACCACGACCTGTCATAGGTCTTCCTGCAGACTTGGTTGGTAGTGCGACCGTAGCAGAAATGGAAATATTGAAAAATAATAATAACAATAATAATCTTATTGATATGTCACTCCTTGCAGATTCTAATGTATCTTTGAAGATTTAAAAACAAAAAACTAAAAAAATACAAGGACCTTGAAATTGAAATATCAAAAATGTGGCACATAAGGTCATCAATAATTTCAGTTGTCCTTTTGAGCCCTAAAATTAATTGGAAAAGATTACGATAGATTCATTGAATGTGATCCCTGCTATCCCAAGCCTTAAACAAATATAAAAAAATGTACTCAAAAAACCAACCCACAACTTACGAAGAGCTTCATCTATGTAAAATATGTTTGATTTGATTTTATAAATTGATCAGTGGAAAATGTCATGAAGCCATTTCTGATCTTACAATCGAAAAATAAATTATAAAAACTCAATGTTGTTCATAATATAAATAAGTGTCAAATCAGTCACTGACTTCTTAAAGAGATATCTGTACTTTATTTTTATTTACCGATATCAACTTTGAAACTACTGCCTTCATCATTGATATTTGTGTAGTAGCCATGTTGATATACAAAACATTAAGTAATAACAAATGTACGTTAGTCTTTTTATTGTGATGAAAATTGCTTCTAAAATTCATTCTATTGTTTCTTCAACTTTAAAAAGAACTAACAATAACAATCATTTTATCGATGCTATAAATGTAAGAATATCATAGTAATATGCTATTGGGGTCCGGGAAGAAATGAGTAGCTGTCACTTAGGTCAGTCTGATAAGTTGGCGATTTTTTTTTTGCCATGGGTTTGTCGTTGTAAATGATTAGGTAACGTAAGCGCGTTTGACTACCAATATGGCTAAGGAACAGTCAGTTAAGAGCCATACGTGATACACGCTTGGGCGATCATGTCTCGAAAGTGACATGACTGACTGGACAGAAGATTATCCCCCAGTAGATTGAAATGATTTTCTGCGGTAGACTGGTTGCCAGGCAAGGCTATAGAACCTATCTGCAGGGAAGAGACATATTAATACCTTTCCAAAGGGTTTTTGCGCGTAAGTGAATGCAAGGAATTCAACTGGAATTCGAAATCGGCTCCCCCCATTTGTCGTCCAGATCCGATATCCACTGCATCACAACGCACATCCAGCATACAAACGGTAAGTTGTTTTAGGAGAAATAGCAAATATCATTCAATGTGTGCAAAAAAATTATATAAGGGATTCATAGAAGACAAAGCCCATCAAGAACTGATTTGTTATAATACGCTTTTTAAATTATTAACATTTATTGAAGGATGTCGGGTGTGCGTTGTGGTGCAATAGATATCGACTTGGAATGAGCAATCGAAGAGCCGAGTTCAAATTCCAGTTGAATTAGTGTCCTTCACTTGCGCGCAAATACTCTTGCGAAATATATCTCTTCTCCCTCCAGTATGGGTTAAATAGCAAGATAGTCTTAGTTGGTATCCAGACTACCGCAGAAAAGAAATGGAAACCTACTGTGGGATGTTCTTCTGCCTAGTGAGTCATGGATCGAAAGAGACATGATCACCCACGTGTGTATGACATATGGCAATTAACTGACTGACTGAATGTCTGATCTGCATAGCAGTGTAGATGTGATTCTACAGACTGATTCAGAGTATAACATAGAATGAACAAGTGAGTTACGAGGAAGAATGGAAGCCAAAAGTACATTTTTAGTCGGAATCTTAAAGAGGCAGTTGAAATTTCTTGAGCTCATAACGAAAAAAGAGGCATTGAAAAACTTAAAACTAAGATTTGTTGAACAACAAATGACAACATGGCTACTACGCAGATATCAATGATGAAGGCAGTAGTTTCCAACTTGATATCGATAAATAAAGTACAAATAACTCTTGAAGACGTCAGTTAAAAATTCGCACTAATTTATATTATGAACAGCATTGCATTTTTAAGATTTATTTTTCGATTCTGAAAAATTTCGTGTCCTCAGGAAGAGGAAATTAATATTAATCCATAAATGTTATTGCACCCGACAAATTTTTCTCTATGTTTTACAAGCGGATAAAGCAATTTAAGTCATGCCGCATTGAAGTATAAATTTTTAATATACTGATATTATTTTCGCGTTATCTGCTTGTCTGATATCAAATTCGTTTTGAATTTATCCGTGTTTGTTTGCCGCTGGCAAAAGAGTAATCCCAGTTCTTCAAATACGTCAGAATTATCAAATACTACTGAAAAAATTTCGCTTGCTAGAAAAGATAAGAATCCTCAATAATACTCCATATTTTCGAGAAATATTCTATAGACTGTAAAAATATACCCAATATATATATATATATATATATATATATATATATACTAAAGAAAAAGTTCTGATATTTTACAAATCCATGAGTAATTAATATTTCGCAGCCAAAGCCGCTCTTCAGACCCAAATAATACAGCAGTGAATGTTTAAAATCATGCAGAAAATAGTCACGTGAAAAAAAAAAAGAAAAAAAGAAAATATTTTAAAAGGAAAAAGAGAAAGAAGAGGAGAACGAAAAGGGTAAGGAGAAGTGCGGTTAGCGTTAAACTATTAGATCGACACATAGCGTCTATGGTCTAAGATACATTACAAATTTTCGTTAAGGAGAGCTAGAGTATAGACCAGAATTGCAAGTCGTCTGTTTTCTTGGAAAAACATGACAATGAAATTTAACATTTAAACTTTGAAGATAAGGGGTTTAATTCTACGCTAGAAAAACAAATAGTAAATTCTAGTTAATACAAAATATAATATTAATAATAGAATTATTATTATATTATTATAACATGGTAATAAAAAAAAAACTACTACTTAAAAAATTTTATATTATAAAATTAAATATAAACAATAGTAATAATAGTAAAAATAATAAAACCCACACAATATATATATATAGATAGATATATATATATAAGATTAAAGAATGTTTTCCTCAACAACGTGTTTCATCTCTTCTGAACCTTCTGAAGTTAAATGTGAAAATTTTTTAACGTAGTGTAACTAAAGTTAAACCATGGTGGGACCTAAATTATATAATGTATTACCTAATGCAGTCAAGTTAGTAAGTGCAGTTACTGTTGAGTGTTGTTGCATTTGTATTTACTTAATGTAAATGCAATTTTATTTTGTTTAATTATTTATGCATTAGTTTAATAATTTCAAATATTTAAACGTTTGTTACTGTTGTATATCAATTCTTTAAAAGGACGAGTAGTTTTATACTCTATACTAAGACGATCAATATTAAAACTGCAAACAGACGACATATATGCTGTATACCCTCCAGTGGAACGACAATTATTAATTCGACGACAGGGTCCAAAAACTTGTTATCTTCTCTCTTAAAAATCGCGTGCCTTATCCACGCTAATAAAATGATATTCTCACTTAATCAAATGACGACCGTAACACGTATATATAAACATATGTAGACAGCATATGATTTATTCGCTTATCAGGTAACATGTAGTAGAGTAGAAGATGAAGCCGGCGGTGTCAGCACACAGGTATCGAGAGGGAAACAGTTTGCGCTCGTCCGCGGTTTTCCCTGTGTCACACTCGGTCTGGATTCGGGCCTCAAATGTCCACCGACTGACTTTTACGACTAATCTTTCTCTTATATAAGCAACTACGTCATTTTTCAGCATATTGTTTACATTATTTCAAGGCCCACATATTCTGACCTTGGTTACGCTAGTTTCAAAGCAATCAAATACTTTCCTGACATGGAGAATTTTGCCCGCATTCTTAACTTTCACAACATTCAGATATTTATGAAAACAAAATCTATTTTTTCTTTTTTTTAGTTTGCATATTTTTACTGTTTCATAAAAATACACATCATCACGCAATTGTTTACTAGATCAGATAATCTACAACTGCTAACAATTTTCATTAAATTTTTGTATTCTTTTTTTTTTTTTTTAATCATTTCACCCCGAGCAAGGCGGAAACGCCACTGATGTGCAGAGGGCTACATAAATGTAAAAAGATTAATTAGAAAAGAGTGAGGAGTACAAACTAGTTAGAAAGGAACAATAGAAAGCTGAGAAAGCAGGTGCGATGACAGATACATAGGTGGAGAGAAAGGGAGGGTTATACGGGGGTGGGGAGAGAGCTAGAGTCCAGTGGTTAGTAGATGAGTATTGACTTTGCATTTAAATTTCTGGCGGTTGTAGCCGTCAGGAATTTTTTTTATGTTATTGTAATTTTGCTAGGAGAGGAGATATTTTTAAAAAATCCGTAAACTTAAAGCCATTCATACTTCTGTACACTTGTATATTACGATTTAATCTGCGGGTATGCTTCAACTTCGTAAATAGATAATCTTAGCTATAAGCAACGGATTATCGCCAATTTATCGATTCTACAAAAGTAAGAATATCATTAAAATATGTTATTGATCTGTAATAAGATGAATAGGCTTCAAACTATCAACAATAATTTGATTTTAATAGATAGATTTGATCTTATCTTTTTAATGCCATTCTATCCAATAATATTTCTCTCTCCTCGCAATGAGTTTCGAATCGAATTAGTCCATTTTGTTATTAACTCTTAAATCCGTAAGTTAGCCTTTTTATTGTGAAGAAAATTACTTCTAAAATTGATTCAATTATTCCTTCAACTCTTACAAAATTGCTTTTCTATTATGCGGACCAGACGTAATCACGCGAGACAGAACGAGATTCGCTGAAATGCTTTTAATGTCAGGATCTGTGCCAGTACATAAACGGAGTGGGTTTTTTCGGTAAATTTGGTCAACCATTACAAGTAAAACCTTCTAAGCAATCCTCTTTTAATTTAGCTTATATCATATAAATAAATAACCCTGTTCTGTCTGTAAGGCGCCCGTTATATTCTGACCACTGATTATCATTTCTTCTTGATTTTCAGTCACTGTCTTTGTAATAACATTAAGAAAGCATTTAAATTATGCATGTAAGAAGATTATCTAATCAGTAATGGTTGCATTAATTACTGACCTCGAAAAATACATTTTCGCTTTATTATGAAAACAATACTTAATGAAAACCAGTTTCCATTGTTTTTATAATATATATATATATTATGCTCTCATTACAATTGAGCTCTCTGCTGAAGAAAATTTTAAAAACAGTTTCCAATTCTGCTATATGCGTGACTCTTCAGAAATTGAGTTCTTTTGGTGACTGGCGTGTGTATACACTGCTTATATAAAACACGTTAAAATTTCCCTTCTCTGATTCCATGTGTCGATGGCTTAAGGAGTATCAAATCCGACTGACACTAAATCGGTCGAGTTTCGATCACGGCCAGTAAGTAAGTGAATGTGTCTAGCCACACTGATGAGCTGTGATACAGCGAAACAGGCTCGTATGTGGATGACTAATATATATATATATAAATATATATATATATATACTACCGGCCATAATTATTAGGCCACCACAGTTTGTTGGTTTTTAAATAATGTATTTAATACTATTTTTAGTAGTTATTACTAAGTGGATAATTCTAAATGAAAATAGAATTGATCTTTTGTTAATACGGGACAATAACATGTGCACCAAATGAACTGTTCTGGTATCAAGTTTTTGTGCTCTCTTCCTTATGCTAGTCTCTTCTTATTGGCTGGCCGAAGCAAAGGCTTTCTGGATGCCTTGTAAAATTTTGCAAAGTAATAATAACAAAAAAACATTCTATTTTCATTTAGAATTATCCATTTGGCAATAAATACTAAAAATAGTATTAAATACATCATTTTTTTTAAAGCTGGGGTGACCTAATAATTATGGCCGGTAGTATATATATATATATATATATATATATATATATATATATATATATATATATATAAGCGTTTCACCCCGAGCAAGGCATTTCACTGCCACTATTGCGCAGGGGGCTACATAGAGTGGAGAAAGGATGATTAGATATAGGAAATGTTAGAAGGAGGCTGATAGGCTGGTAAGGATATCGAGAATGAGGGTTGGGTAGCTGTCGTGAATGTTGGGGGAATAGGTGCAAGTTATATCAAACTGTATTTTTCTAAATCGCTTAACCCCATGCAAGGCGATGCCGCTGATACATAAAGGGCTACAGAAGAGAGTAAAAGTTTAGGTAGGAGAAGAGTGACGAGAAAGACGAACCAGTTACTGAGGGTGTCAGAGAAAAGACAAGAGAAGGATGTGAACACAGGAGTGAAGACAGTTGCGAAGGTAAAGAGAAAGAAATAGAACAAGATACACGGGGTGATGTAGAAAGGACTGGAGTCAAGTGGATAAGAGATGGGAATTGACATTGCATTTAAATTCCTAGAGGTTGTAGCCGTCAGGAAAACAAGTATACGGAAGGAAGTTCCACAGGAGGGAAGTGCGAGAAAAGAAGTTTGGAAGTAGAATTGTCTGCTGCATTTGGTTGATTTAACTCTAAAAGTGAGGAACCTTGTTGTCAGTCTGGTTGCACGATAAAATTCTTATGATGGGCGCAACAGTGACCTAAGTTTGTCGGAGCAGAAACCGTGAAAATATTTGTAGAAGAGACAGAGGTAGGCTGCATCCCACCAGTGAGAATGTGGCTGGAGTCGAGCTGCCAAGTAGGGACCAATCACATTACAGATTCTCCTTTGGAGCTTGTGGAAAACCCTGAGATGAACAGCAGGGGTACCTGATCAGATATTACAACAGTATTATATGCACAGTTGGATGATGGATTTGTATATGTGCAAGATAGATTCAGTCGGAAAAATAACTTCCTGGCCTGACGCTGTGATCCAACCTGAGTGAAGGCCCTTCTCAAAATCAGCAGCGAGGTTATGTTTGTCTGTCTAACCAGATATTTTATTGTATTGCTTGTCGTTCGAGTCGGATGCTCCAATACGAACATTTCAAAGTGTTTGGATATCAATCGGACAGTACTGAGTAATCAAAATATGTTGAATGAGTGTAATTGCTTGAGGCATATCACGTTGAATACACCGGTTCTCGTTCGCTCACCGAAGTTAAGCAACATGACCCTGGTCAGTACCTAGATGGGTTACCGCTTGGGAATACCAGGCGCTGTAAGCGTTCAGTAACGGATGTGCGTTGTGGTGTAGTGGATGTTGGCTTGGAAGGAGAAATCGGTGAGACGAGTTCGAATTCCAGTTGCGTAACCTGCATTCACTTAAGCACTATTACCCTTGGGAAAGGTATTAATCCGTCACTTCCCTCCGGTTATGGGTTAAATAACGAGATGGGGCCTAGAGACAACCCATCTAGTGTTGGTGTCACAATAAAAACACCCTTGGTAGCCCTGGCGAAGCATCAACTATTCAGCTATTTGACAAGATTATGAATTTCGCTACAAATTGCGCCAGGGTTCCAAATGCACAGGGAATACTGGAGGGGTGTAGCGAGTTCTATCTCGGCCAAAGACGCAAGATGACGTAACGGTGATTATGAAGCTCCAGAATTTGCTTTTGAGGGCCTCAGACCCAACACAGAGGGCTACATCACGTGCCTTGAAGAGGTGGTTCTGTTCTGGTTCGAGATAGTGGCTATCTAAAAACCATATGTCTGGTAATAGGAACTTTCACTATGCCAAACAAGTAGGAGAACCCAGTCATGGCTGTTAGACAATTTCTTTTACCACATCACACCTTTTATCTGGCAACCTAGCTCTCCAGACTGAAACTCCTTGATTATCATGTGTGGGGCGCACTTGAGCGTGAGAACAACAAACTCTTTGTAACACAAACGATGAACAGATAGTAAAGATTATGGCAGCATTTACCAACTTAAACAAGAAGGCCATCAAGAGAAGATGCAGGAGATTTCGAAATTGTCGGGAGGCAGTGGCTGAAATCAATGGCGATTTTATTGAATAAATTTACTCATTTTTATTTCAAGATGTTTTCCTGAAATTTTAGCAGATATATCTGTTGAAATGAAATGTCTGTGTTATTTTCATTTTTGCGTAATTTTTACGACAGATTATTCACTGCACCCAGTATATCTGTTGAAATGAGATGTCAGTGTGATTTTCATTTTTACGTTATTTGGACGAAAATTTATCTATTGCACCCTGTATGTCTGCTGAAATGAGGTGTCAGTGTTATTTTCATTTTTGTGTCACTTGTACGACAGTTTATTCATAGCACCCTGTATATCTATTGAAATGAGATATCAGTGTTATTTTTATTTTTGCGTCATTTGGACGACAATATATCTGTCGCACCCTGTATATCTGTTGAAAGCAAGTTTCAGTGCTATTTTCATTTTTGCGTCGTTTACACGACAATTTATTCATCGCACGCTGTGTTTGCATTTTTTTCTCAAAACTTCCAACATTCCTGCTCTAAAATTGCAAGCGCTTTCAAAGTTAAACTCATTAAGATTTCATATTACCCTTTTACTTTTTATTAGACTCATAAAATGGCACGACTTTTATCGGATATCGTAACTTTACACCATCCTGCTGTTTATGTGGCAACAATTAGGGCAGGTGATCAGTTTTTACTGTAATTTACCTATCTTGCAAGTAGAGAAAATTTGATCTGTTCTATTCTCGACTCGTGGTTGACATTTTTATCGCTTGATATTTGCCGGGCGATGATCAAATGCGAGGAAACAGAAGTTTGAATGTTTCTTCGGCCAGTTATAAAATCATGATTGGAAGTCCCGCGTCTTACGTATAAGAAACACCGATGGAAAACTATTACATATACGAGGCTGATTTATGACAGAGACTCAAATGAGGTGGCAGGAATTGTTTTACTTAATATAATTGCTTGTATCAAACTACTTATCTGACCATCTCAAAAGGATGAAGAATTTATCAGTACGCACACACACACACACACGCGTGCACACACACACGTGTACACACACGCGTGCACACACACACACACACACACATATATATATGTGTGTGTGTGTGTGTGTTGAAATATTTATATATAAACACACACACACAAACACACATATATATATATTTATATGTGTGTGTGTGTGTGTGTGTGTGTGTGTGTGTGTGTGTGTGTGTGTGTGTGTATATAAATATTTGGTGAAACAAAAATAGAAATATACTCATTCAACTCTTTTTGATTACTCAGCACTGTCCTCGGCAAAACATTTTTGAATACAAAACTAGAAGACATTTTGAATTTTCTAAAATAATAAAAGAAAAAAAAGAAAAAATTTCATTAAAACCTGACTAAATCCACCTTTCAACTATAAGTGAACATTATAAACGGAAAATAACTTAAAACCCCTCCATTTTGGTATTAAATAACCCACAGAGATTGATATGTCGTTAAACACTGACGGAATTCGAACTCGGCTCATCGATTTCCCTTAACAAGCCGATATCCACTGCACTACTAGGCATTCTCTACATTCTCTTTCATGCAATATCTATGGCAAATCTGTGACTCTTTGTGCGACTGTTCCCTATGCACGCCTACATTTTTTAAGCTACGCCATTCAAATTTTCTAGGGACACATATCTACAGGGAAGCCATGTCGACGCATACTTTTTGAGTTTAAATTCAGCAATTTTCCCTTTCGCACTTTTTGGCCAATGGACACAATTGTTTACATTTTCTCCGTAAAACATCTAAGATCTAAGATGGTTGCTGAATTACGTCACAGAAATCAAATCACACGTGTCAAACGCGACTAAAATATTTTTATATTAAAAAAAAAATGAGCCTTTATATTTAACTTTTTTCTTCCGACGTTTTATGTCAGAGAAATCAAATCACATGTGTCCAACGCGACGAAAATATTTTTCTATTAAAAAAATAAAATAAAAAGTCCTTTATATTTAATTTTTATTCCGACATTTTAAAAATTCATTTAGTCAACAAGAAAAATTTGAATATTTTTGCCTGTAATTTTGAAACAAAAGAAATATTTTTATTTTTTTTAAAAAAGTGTTTTTTCAAACAAAAACAAAATATGTAAAATAAAAAGTGCATCTTCTACTACTAACATTTTCTGAGTTGCACGGGCAACGCCGGGCTATGATGCTAGTAAAGGCTAAAAAAAAAAAAAAGCTTAAGAGTCAAAAAAGAAAATAATAAATAATGAAATAATAAACTAAAAGGAATATATACTTACTATCCTCAGTGTGTAAATATGAAGGTTTTTACAAGAAATAAGAATAACTGTATCACGAGAATGTTCTGCTGTTCTCGGATACTACGAATATTGTATAGAACGTATAGTACTGTCATTGTAACCGCTAAAAACGTTTAGTAGTAGATTAAAAAGTACCGGACCCTTTGTGTAGGCAGGTTAGAGAAGTAGAACTCTGTTTAATTATAAAGAATTTATTCATGATCGATTGACTGTATTTCATCCACATGGAAATCGTCAGAGTCAAACTGTAAACTGACCGTTGCGTTACACCAAATCAAACAGTCGCTCTGTCTGTTCTATAAATACTTTCATGGCTTCTGCTCGGACGAGCTTAAGTCACTGGTGCCTCCTCAACAGGTGTTTACTCGTGCAACCAGACTGGCAACTGGGTCCCACCCATTCACAGTCAGGTTAGCCAAATGCAGACGACAATTCTACTCCTGCAGCATCTTCTCTCGCACTTTCCGCCTGTGGAACTCGCTCCCGTATTCTTGCTTTCCTGACTGCTACAACCTCAAGAAATTTAAATGCAAAGTCAATACTCATCTACTAACCACTGGACTCTAGCTCTCTCCCCACCCCCTTATAACCCTCCCTTTCTCTCCACCTATGTATCTGTCATCGCACCTGCTTTCTCAGCTTTCTATTGTTCCTTTCTAACTAGCTTGTACTCCTCACTCTTTTCTAATTAATCTTTTTACATTTATGTAGCCCCCTGCACATCAGTGGCATTTCCGCCTTGCTCGGGGTGAAATGATTAAATATATATATATATATATATATATATATATATATATATAGTCATCCGTAGACAGATCTGTTTCGCTGTATCATAGCTCATCAGTACGGTTAGACATCCGATTGATTTAACCCAGGATTGAAACCCGCCCGAGTTGGCGTTAGTCGTCGATTCTACATCTGAGCTATGAACGCTCGGTAGAAGGATACAGACTTTTAGCGTATGATGTATCATAGGCCAGTAACCAGAATGTTCTAATTCATTATTGAATGAACGATGCGTAGATGCTAGAGTAGCTCTTGTTTTTCAGTCTACCATTCTTCCAGAGTGCTCAATCAGGGTATGAGAGCGATTATATATAACGACTTTCTGTACGTGCGAACATAGGTGCAGAAAGCGGGGATACAAGACCACACATGAACAAACACACACATGTGTTCACTATGAACAAATATGCCCCAGTCAGAAGTGCATATAAAAAAGAAAATTCGACAAATACAAACAGTCAGTAGCTGATACCTCCTGACGAGTAGGCGGAGATATTCTCGGACGGTCCGTCTAAGAAACTCTGGAGTCAGAATGCTGAAGTTAACATCAATCAGCAAGTGACAAAATTTAATTTTCTCTGTGTCTCTGCTCCCTCTCTCTCTGCACTCTCTTACCCTCTTTCTCTCTCTCTCTCTATCTATCTATCTATCTATCTATCTATCTATCTATATATATATATATATATATATATATGTGTGTGTGTGTGTGTGTGTGTGTGTATATATATATATATATATATATATATATATATATAAAGAGCGAACATTGAAGTCAACACTCAGGGGCAACAGACTCTTACATGCTTAGCATAAAAAAGTCTGTCGCCCCTGAGTGTTGACTTCAATGTTCACTCTTTTATATATATATATATATATATATATATATATATATATATCAGCATGCAGTATGGGTATAGAAGAATCCAAAGGAGTATCATGCACATACAGTGTTAGGATAACACTCTAAGTGAGTTCTAAACATATATGCATATAAATATATATAGAGCAAATATAAGAAAAATTAAGGCAGACAGGTTATTTCATGGTGAATCGGGTGTGTGGGCCTATTTCAGGCGAACCATCATCAACTTCCGTCTTTATTTTGACAAAGGATTTTACACTAAAAAATCCTTTGTCAAATAAAGACGGAAGCTAATGATGGTTCGCTGGAAATAGGCCCATACCCCCGATTCACCATGAAATAACGTGTCTATCTTAATTTTTCTTATATATATATATATACAGAAAGATATATTCCTTGATATTACACTGTACATACTGCAGACTGACAAACATACATTACATTAATTCAAGCACCAAGAATACACGCATACAGACGCACGTTTATATGTAGGCATACATACATATGTATATATAAATAATTTATTTTGCCTAAGTTTCATCAAAGGATGTATATTACTTTTTTTATCCGATTCATAAACCAAGTTCAATAATGATAATACTTTGATAAACTATTGACAATTTTTTCAATACCTTATTTCTGTTCTCCGTGATTGATATTCCCAACTGAATTGGGTTTAACTGACAACAAAAGAGGTTATTTTAAACAACATATATTTATTTATCGAAATAAATTCATTTTTTTATCCTCGCTCGTTGAACTTACTCAATAAATGATACTGTAGTTGTTGACGTTTGACACGATTCCTCCCAACAACCATGAATATTGTAAATGTATCCACAGTGGACATGAGAAACCCATTTTCCTGAAACAATTGCTTCATTGTTTAAATAGAGTGATTTAAAAAAAATTCACATCAGTGGTAGCACAGGTTCTGGTTGTCGAATATTTCATTATAATGAAACGGCTAATATTATTATTTTATATACGTTGTGTTGAAATGGATATCCGATCGGAATTAGAAATCGGAGAACCGAGTTCGAATTCCAGTTCAATTCGTTGCATTTACTTACGCGCAAATACCCTTGTAAATGGGATTAATTCATATTTTCTACCTTCAGTTATGGGCTGAATAGAAGGACAGATTGGGTTCTATAAACTTGATCTACCACAGAAAAAAATGGCAACCTACGCGGGAAAATCTTCTGCCTAGTCAGTCATCTATCGAAAAAGACATAATCGCCGAAGTGTTTATCACAAAATGCACTAAATTGACTATATATTGCCATTTGGTCTATTTTAAACGTTTTTGAAGAATATAAATTTCTGTAGACTCAGCTTTACCATTTTGCAAAATGTGCGTTATGGCGCAGTGGATATCGGCTCGGAACGAGAAATCTGAGAGCAGAGTTCGAATTCCTTACATTCACTTACATGCAAATACCCTTGGGAAAGATATAGATCCGTCGCTCCCCACTCCAGCCATAGGTTAAACGGCAGGACAGCTTTGGTTTTATAGCCTTGGTCGGCAACCAGTTAATCGTAAAAAAATAATAACACCTTACCGCGAGAAAATACTCTACTCAGTCAGGCATGTCTCGAAAAGGGACATGATCGCCCAAACGTGTATGGTACTGAACAGACTGATTGACCTTTTTACAACCTACTGCACCATTAATATAACTCTAATTGAAATGAAATTATCAACATTCAAAAGTATTTTTCTTTTAAAGAAGGTTATATTTTTATGCTTATAAAACGATTTCTTTCCATAAAATATCTCCAAAAATCAATCTTCAACTGCGTCCTATAAATCGAAGAAAGGTCACGGAAGTTATAAGTTTCTGGTCAGCTCCCCAGTTACAACCAATTCTAAACACTTGAATATAAAATAAGTCCAGTATTTCGAAATTAAATTCAAACGTTTTGAGAGAAGCTACTTATTCAGTTGGGATACTAGAATGTTGAAAGGAAATGAAATTAAGGCTGCACTAACACCTGCTTCAGTAACACCTTCCTTTCTTCCTTCTTTCTTAAACTACTAGTCAAAAAGCTGCATTATTCATGGTAGATACTTTAATATTGGTACTATTATAACACTACACTTTCGTTAGCAAATGGTGCGTATTTTCACTTGATTAAGTAAATCATACGTTCGGTACTTAACGATGTCCAATATTTTATTTTATTTTTTATTTTTTAATCATTTCACCCCGAGCAAGGCGAAAACGCCACTGATGTGCAGGGGGTTACATAAATGTAAAAAGATTAATTAGAAAAGAGTGAGGAGTACAAACTAGTTAGAAAGGAACAATAGAAAGCAGGTGCGATGACAGATACATAGGTGGAGAGAAAGGGAGGGTTATACAGGGGTGGGGAGAGAGCTAGTGTCCAGTGGTTAGTAGATGAGTATTGACTTTGCATTTAAATTTCTTGAGGTTGTAGCCGTCAGGAAAGCAAGAATACGGGAGCGAGTTCCACAGGCGGGAAATGCGAGAGAAGAAGCTGCAGGAGTAGAATTGTCGTCTGCATTTGGCTAACCTGATTGTGAATGGGTGGGACCCAGTTGCCAGTCTGATTGCACGAGTAAACACCTGTTGAGGAGGCATCAGTGACTTAAGCTCGTCAGGCCCCCGGTAATGCCAGTTGTTGGTTGTTTTTGTTTTATGGCATATCAACCTCGGCAGGTCATTTATTGCCAACTAAATTTTATTTATTTATTGCTGGTAATACCTTTTTCTTTCAACAATTTATTGTTGTTATTTATATATGTTTTGTGTCTAGTAATACTTTTTTCTTTTATCAAGATTCATTGGGATTTGTTTTTAAGGGTAGGGTCTCCAAGTTTTACCCTGTTATTTAACCTATAACTGAAGGGAAGGGACGGATTAATACCTTTCCCAAGGGTACCCGTGCTTAAGTGAATGCGGGGTATTCAACTGAAATTCGAACTCGGCTCACCGATTTCTCTTTCCGAGCCGATATCCTCTTCACCACAAAGCACATCCGTCACTAAACGCTTACAGCACCTGGTATTCCCAAGAGGTCACCCATCTAAGTACTGATCAGGATCAACGTCGGTTAACTTTGGTGATCGAGCGAGAACCGGTGTATTCATCGTGATATGGCCGTAAGCCCGGAATGCCAGGTTAAACAAGTCATGAACATTTAAAACCCAGAAGAGTGTAATATGGTATAAGATGGTATATATATATATATATATATATATATATATATATATATATAGATACAAAGAAGTTAATGGCGATCATTGAATATATATATATATATATATATATATCTTTGTCATCCACATTGCTTCGCTGTATCACAGCCCATCAGTGTGGCTAGACATCCACTTTCTTCTAGCTGGGATCGAAACTCGACCGATTTAGTGTCAGTCGCTAACTCCTAAGCCATATTCTTACGGATTCAGAGAAGGGAAATTTTAGCGTGTTATATATAAGTGGTGAATAGACACGCCGGTCACCGAAAGAACTCAATTCATTTCTGAAGAATTATGCAAAAATCTCGGACGTAGTAACTGCTTTTATTTAAATTTTCCTCTCTCAAGCGCTCAGTCGTAATGAGAGCATACTATTTTCATCATGCACACACACACACACACATCTATATATATATATATATATATATATATATATATATATAAGAAAAATTAAGACAGACACGTTATTTCACCATATCTTAGAGAGTTATCCTACCACTGTATGTACAGCATACTCCTTTGGATTCTTCTATACCCTCACTGCATGCTGATATATATATACACTACAATATACTCCCGCTCCAGTAAGAAACCTGTCGTGGCGGACAGACATAATCTCGCTGCTGACCTTGAGCGGGATCTACACTCTGTGGTGAACTGGGGCAAGAAGTGGCTTGTCAACTTTAATTCCTCTAAGACCAAGCTGTTGTCTGTCAACCATTACAGGCAACCTCTTCTGCCTCCCATAAGCATGGACCAGATGATTCTCCCGGAGAGTAATACACTACGCCTCCTCGGACTTACCCTGTCCTCAGACCTCAAATGGAAGCACTATATTGAATCCATAGCAAAATCTACTGCTAAGAAGATTGGGTCACTATGTCGATCCAGGATGTTTTTTCCACCTGAATCCATCCTGCATATATACAAGTCAACCATCCGTCCGTGCATGGAGTACTGCTGCCATTTATGGTCAGGTGCCCCTGCCGTTCTCCTCAGTGTTCTTGACAAGCTCCAAAGGAGAGTCTGTAATGTGATAGGTACTGATCTGGCGACTCGTCTGCAGCCACTTTCCCATCGTCGAAATGTGGCCTCCCTCTGTCTCTTCTATAAATACTTTCATGGCTTCTGCTCGGATGAGCTTAAGTCACTGATGCCTCCTCAACAGGTGTTTACCCGTTCAACCAGACTGGCAACTGGGTCCCACCCATTCACAGTCAGGTTAGCCAAACGCAGACGACAATTCTACTCCTGCAGCTTCCTCTCTCGCACTTCCCGCCTGTGGAACTCACTCCCGTATTCTTGCTTTCCTGACGGCTACGACCTCCAGAAATTTAAAAGCAAAGTTAATACTCACCTACTAACCACTGGCCTCTAGCTCTCTCTCCCCTCCCCTGTATAAGCTTCCCTTTCTCTCCGCCCATGTACCTGTCATTGCACCTGCTTTCTCAGTTTTCTATTGTTCCTTTCTAACTAGCTTGTACTCCTCACTCTTTTCTAATTAATCTTTCTACACTTATGTAACCCCCTGCACATCAGTGGCGTTTCTGCCTTGCTCGGGGTGAAATGATTAAAAAAAAAAAAAAAAAAAAAAAATATATATATATATATGAGGTGGTATAGAAGAATTGTTGTGTAATTTACGCAAAAATGACTATAAAAGTAACATCACGTTTCAAACAGATACATTATGGTGCAGATACTTTGCCGTACTGCTCTGTGTTAATATGTTTACTAAAGAATATCTAACACTAGATTTTTTTTTTACATCTGATATTATCTTTGTTTAATTTTTCCTTTCCGTTTGGTTTTAAATTTTCAAATTATTTATTCATTTAAATGCTTTTTGGCTGACCTATTTTTGGTACTTTACCCATTACTTTACACACAAGAGTTTTTCACATATTTCCCTTCTTAAAAGATCCTTACACAAACCAACATACTTATGCAAGACTATAAACGTTTTAAAGAATTAAACAAATATTAACTCATGGACAATAAAAAAATGATAAATGAAAAAATTGACTAAATAAAAAAACTATAAAATAAATAAAATTAATTGAATAATAACTTTATAAAAATAAATAACCACAACATTAACAAAGTTAAGTTTAATAGACAAAAAAAATTTGATTTGGCGTCCGCCATATTTTTACATTTCATTTACACGGTAACTTTTAGATTATTTTTAAGCGTCCTCTAATTTAATATTTGAAAACTCAAAATTATTTTTCTCCATTTTACTTCTGTGTATAGGTACCGGTTACTAAATTAAATTTCTACTCTTTTTTGATGATCTTCTTATATATATATATATATATATATATATATATATATATATATATATATGAATAGAATATATAAAGAATAGATGGAAAAACTATCTTTAATTTAGTAAGTTTCACTGAAATAAGCTTCTTCAGATATTTTTAAAGATAAATAATTTAAGTATTTTTTTTGTTTTTAAAACATCCAGAGACAGTATGTTGATGGTGGTTTGATTTCATTGGTCAGATACGGGTCAGGTGTAAAAAAGCAATCAATGATTATTTTTAAATGTAGAAAAATCTCATGCTTCTTTATATGTGTGTGAAACACGTCCAATAAATAAAATGTTTATTTTAAATGTAAGTGTATGTATGCGAAAGAATGCCCATGTCAAACCTATTTCAACTATAGACGAATTAAGTGTGTTTATATGTCGGCAACGTTAGTATGTGAGTGAAAGACAAAACGCAATACATTTCCGTTCAAAATTGGAGTGAAATAATGTATACAAGTATCAAGCGATGGATGATTTTCTTTTTTAGAATAAAATATGTGTAAGAGAATATGTATGACTGTGTTCATTCTTTGGTAAAGTTAGTATGTGTGTGAATGATAGAACGAAATACATTTCAGTTTGCCCCCCCCCCAACACATATATATATATATATATATATATATATATATATATATAAGAAAAATTAAGGCAGACACGTTATTTCATGGCGAACCATCATCAGCTTCCGTCTTTATTTTACAAAGGATTTTACACGAATCTATATATATATATATCTGCGGATGACTATATATATATATATATATATATATATATATATAGTCATCTGCAGATATATATATATTCATCAGCCACTATTTCGCTGTATCACAGCTCATCAGTTTGGCTAGTCATCCACTTGCTTCTAGCCGGGATCCAAACTCGATTTTGTGTCAGCCGAGGTCATTGCTAGAGAGTAATGCATAAATTGCAGAAGTAGTAACTGCTTTTTGTTTCTTAATTTTCCTTAGTGGAGAGCTCAGTCGTAATGAGAGCATAATATATTCGTCATTCACATACAAGCCCATTTCGCTGTATCGCAGCTTATCAGTGTGGCTAGACATCCACTTGTTTCTAGCCGGGACCGTCTCAATCGATTTGGTGTCAATCGGAGTCGCTAACCCCTTAAGTCATAGGCGTATGGAATCAGAAATTTTAGCGTGTTGCATATAAGCGGGGTATACACATACCAGTCACTGATATATATATATATATATATATATATATATATATATATATATATATATATATAGTGTTGAGTCGTGATAATGTTTAGCGCTAAGACGGTTATTTTTTTCAGTAGTTGTAGTGATAAATGGTATTTTGGCAAGTACGTTTTTATTGTAATGTGCTCGATATTTTGGTACAAATAGAGTGTTAATAGAATTAATGCTAAGTTCGTCAGCTTAACCGAACAGGTTCTTGCCGACTTCGAAGTTTCGGGAGGACAACGTCATGGTGTGGTCAGTTGTCAAGGCTAAGTTTTTGATCTCCTGTCGTGTCCCAGTTGTTATCTTATTTATATAGAGCCTGGTTTAATTCGATATTTTGTTGTGGGTGTGGTCTGCCGTTGGTTGACTGATTTTAATTGCTTTTGTTGTGTTGGATTCTTTTCATTGTTGTATTATTTACTGTTGGTTGATTTTTGTATTGAGCAGGTTTTGATTTTATTTTATTGCTTTTTAATGTACGCGTGAATGGATGTCCGTTTAATTGCTTTATATTGAGTAGGTGTCCGTTTAATTGCTTTTGACTTGGTATATTCTTGTCATTTAGGTTGAAAACTTTTTATTGTATTTTACCGACATGAAATTAAAATGCTGCCAGAAAGATTGGAAAAGTAGAGTCTAGCGATGAACAATACATTTAGTGATATATTTTGTACTATTTTAAAAATAAACATTACTTTTCATAAAAAAATCAGCGATAACTTATTCAAGATCCATGTTTTACTTTTTCTTCATGTGCCGTGTCCCTTCAGGAAGTAGACGATCATGAACTTCCACTTTTCTCTGTCTCTTGTCGCTCTCAAAATTCTTCCTCTTGCTATCTCTCCCAAAGCCTACTCTATCAAGTAGGTCTTGCGCTGTTTTCCTCGTCTCTCTTTTTCTCTATCGGTCCTGTGAGTATTAAATTCTCCAAGCCCTCCTTCCTCATTACGTCCCAGAAACTTCATCTGTCTCTTCCTTATGTTAAGTATGAGTTTTCTCCTCATTTTCATCCTTCCAACACGTTATCTGTAGTTAGTTTCTCAGTCCATAGTATCCCCAGCATCCTTCTTTTAAACAACATTTCTGCTGCCTCTTCAAGCCTCTCCTTCAACCTTGAGGGGATTGTCTAACATTCACTGCCATACAGAAGAGCAGACATTACATAGCAATCCCGTACTTATTTGTTTCCAGTGAGATTTTCCTGTCTTTCAGCACTCTGGTTAGCTTTTGAAATGCCTCCTTGGCCATGTTAACGTGTCTTTGGATATCAACATACACATTCCATCCTCTGTCAGTACGTTTCCCAAGTATTTATTCACTTATTTTATTTTAGTTTTTCCTACCTGTAGTATACATTTTGGGGTCTTCTTTTTGCTGATGACCATACATTCAGTTTTCTCGAAGTTTATGCAAATTATCTCAAACTTTTTACTATATGCTATAATCTATAATCCTACCCGTTTTAGTTAATTATATATACCCTAAACTTAACCTTAATGATCTGTTATACTGCTGTTTGCGCTTACTTTCACTATCCGTTAATTTTAAAATCGGGTAATTCCACCTTTCATAACTAACTTACTGATTTTACGTCTGTTTCCTTACATTAAAATTGTATTTTTTATATTAACAACATCCTGGGAGAAAATTTGAAATTACCAGGGGGGAAATAATTACACTACCTACGAAATAAAAAATCTCAAATTGATTTTCGCATGTCTGAAAGAGAGAGAGAGTGAGAGAGAGAGAGAGAGACTTTTGCAAAAAAAGTCCTTTTATTTGTTACTAACTGCTCTCTATGGCTATGCTTAGTTGTTACTAACTGCTCTCTATCCACTTTACTCTGTAAGTATAAATTTACCAGTATATTTATACATTTGAGAAATAAATTAGTAAATATTCTCAGTGTGTATTAACTGCTATTTCTCTTATACCCATGAAGGGTGAAATCTGGATGGTTGAACTGGGTGTAGGGGAAAATGACCGAAAAAGTTTGGGAACCACTGGTCTACACCCACATATCTTCCCAGATATAATATCCTCCAACACTATTTAATTCAAATAATATGGTGGCATTTTTAATTTTTAATTTCTTTATTTAATTTTTTTTTATTTTAAATTTATTTATCAACTACCAATATAGCCCGGCGTTGCTCGGGTGTAACGAAAGCTCTAAAACTAATCCATGGTCCTGGAGCTCAGATTCTTTGGACGTTGGAACGAAAGACTAAAAAGCAATAGTTGTTTCCATTTACAGCAAAACCGTAGACTTAAAGAAAAATGAATGGATGTAAGTCGAATTTTGATTTCCTGGTATCGATATCAAATAAGTTTTTTCGTCGTAAACTGAATTTTGAAGGCTAAATAAGTCCTCTGAGTAAATGATTTCATGACTGAGACTAAGAACTACAATTATACCTACTTAGAGCCAAACCCGAAGCAAAAACTAAAATAAAAGGGCTGAAAAAAATACACACACACACACACACACACACACACACACACACACACACACACACACACACCTTGACTTTCATATATATATATATATTATCGTTTTTCTGCACTATTAACAGAACTGCAACCTTGAAACTTCTGAATATCGTTTTTTATGTATTTGTCTATGCGTGTATCAAGTTTGATTAAAATCGGACCATTCCTTCTATAACCCGATTTTTCGACTATCGATTTTCCATATTTATCGGGGGTACCTAGACACAAAACCTAGCTAAGGACACTCGCAGACGCTTGTAGTACAACTGTATAAATTTTCAAGAAAATCGGTTCAGCCGTTTCGGAGTCAATAGGTAACGGACACACACACAGACACACACACACAGACACACACACTGAGTTCCATTTATAAATAAGTTTAGATTTAGATATAGATATATTTGTGACCCCGTAAGTGAACCACATATTACTAACTGATGATGGTGCACTGAGAACAGAAAGTTGATAGCTTTTGAGTTGAAGCATGCTTTATTCATAACAATAATAATGATAATTATATATCTATAAATGCTCTACACATGTACTGAGAACTTTATAACTTTATAACTCTGGAGTATATAGCCAATATTTAAACCACTTATATATATGAGTATTTGTGTGTGTGTTTGTGTGTGTGTTTGTTTATGTGTTTGTGTGTGTGTGTGTGTATGTGTGTGTATGTCTATCTCAGAACAAGATATAATATATTTATAAGGCATATATATATATGTAGTGACACTAACTGATGAGACATTGTATTTGCAATGTCGAAAAAAATGTACACTTTGTAATAGATAATAATTTGTACATGTTCAAACGATAATTTATAATAAATATTCATAGCTCTATTTTTATATTGAGCACTGTTTTAAATTAATGGTTTGAACGTTCCTTATTCACTTGAATATACTACCAGCCACAATTATTAGGCCACCCCAATTTTATAAAAGAAATGATGTATTTCATACTATTTTAGTATTTATTGCCAAGTGGATAATTCTAACGAAAATAGAATGGTTCTTTTGTTATTATAACTTTGCAAAATTTTACAAGGCAAAGAAGCAAAGATGAATTCGTCCGAATCACTCTAATTTTTCTTCATTCTTTTATTGATGGAACTGCAATATAGGCATTTATTAAATATTTATAAATTCATTTGATGCACATGTTATTGTGCAGTATTAACAAAAGAAACATTCTATTTTCATTAACAATTGTTCACTAAAAATAGTATGAAATACGTCATTTTTTTTAAACACTGTGGTAGCCTAATCAATATGGCTATATATATATATATTCTTCATTATGAAGTATATTCAGAAGTTGTACAATATAATTGTATTGGACACTTTTTAATACAGCTGTGTTCTGGTTTAATTTTATTAGGACCAATAAATTATATATATATATATATATATATATATATATATATATATATGAGAGGTGAGTTTGTGTGTAAAATTTCAGATATAACTAAAAGTACATTTGCAAACGGACAATATTTATAAACATAAAAGTAATACCAGTCTTTGATGGGTATTTGCTTAAATAAATTCGATCAGAAATCAAAAGGAATTTTAAGATGTGTTTTCCTTATGTTTTTATTCGCTCTCTATACCGTCAGTTTATTCTCTCTCAATTCCCGCCTATAGAACTCCCTTCCATATGCTTTCTTCCCTGATAACTACAATCTCCAAAATTCAAGTCAATTGCCAACTTTTAGCTGCCTGATTCCCAACATTCTTTTATTCTTTCTTAGACATCCCTGATAACTCGTTCCCTTTCTTTTTCTTTCACTGTAACCTCTTGCGGTGAAACGATTATAATATATATATATATATATATATATATATATATATATATATATGCGCAATAGTGGCAGTGGAATGCCTTGCTTGGTGTGAAATGATTAATATATATATATATATATATATATATGCAATAGTGGCAGTGGAATGCCTTGCTTGCGGTGAAACGATATATATATATATATATATATATATATATATATATATATATATATATATGCAATAGTGGCAGTGGAATGCCTTGCTTGGGGTGAAATGATTAAAATATATCTGGGTAAAAAGCAATCGACCAACTCTACTGATGAGCTGTGATACAGCAAAACAGATCTGTCTGCAGATGACTATATATATATATATATATATATATATATATATATATACGTGTGTGTGTGTATGTGTGCGTGTGCGTGTGCATGGTTTTTACGTATGTCTGAGTTTTGTTTAGCAGCATATCAAACTATATAGATCATTTAATGCTAAAAATGTGTTATTTTAAAATATTTTGTAATGTTCGGTTATAGTGAGAAGGTTGATTTAGTCAAATTTTAATGAAAATATTTTCTTTTTATTCTTTTTTATTTTAGAAAACTGAAAATGTCTTCTAGTTTTTCATTCAAAAAAGTGTTATAACAATAACTTCTTTTTTTCAAAAATGGTAATATTTTTCCTTCAAAAATGTTTATTTTTCTATAAACGTTCATTTTTATGTACATATTTCTATAAAAGTGTATTTTTATGCTTTCATAGTTTTTTGACCCGAGTTTGGAGGTTAAGTATTTGCCCATAGCTGGGACCCTAACAGGTGCTACCACTCTGGGTCAGGGTGGACCTGAGAACAACAGCAATTAAGACGTATTTCCATGCTCCTCACAACCTCTCAAACATAGACTTTGCTACCGGATTCAGTTTACCGTTTTGCCTAGGACCATATTTTTTATTGCATATAATTTTAACCTGTAATTTTGATCGATACTTGGCAATGTGCTACATTCTTCGTGTTCCAAACGAACTGCGTTTTGTAAATAGCGATGTTACTGGGCGATCCACCATTTGCTTTTGTTATTAACTCTAGTTTTATATTATTTTCAGTATATTTAAATGGTTCGACGAAACTACCCAAATACTGTATTCTTTTGTTTTTCTCTGTCCGTTAAGATTATTTTGCAAATGACTTTTACAAAAGAAAATAATACCAAATTTCATAACGTAACACCACGATTATTTTTTTTTTATATTGAAGTACATAATTTTCTCTGTAATTTCATTTCAAATCATACAAATTTTCTGCGCCTAAGATATTATTTGGTAAACTTAGAAAAATTTTAGAATAAAGATTCGAGCTATTTTCCCTTTATATTCTCGTTCTTAGAAATCGGATAATAATGACCAAATAATTTATAGCTCAATTCGCTTTGTAGAGTACTTAAGAGGATTAGTCTTTTGATGCATCATTCTTTGACATCGAACATTCGTTTATAATATTACTTTGCGGTTCTTTGAAATCTTCTCTTCATTCCTATCTCGTTGTCAACATTATTGTTTGTCAAGACATTCATTCATTTATTCGGTTTGACGGGATCTTTCGGCTGGAAGAGAAAATAAAAATGCTTTCTACTAGAATTGATAATAACATATAGATCGAACTTATTCTTCTTTTATTTATTTTGTTTGGTTTTCAAGCTCCCTTTTCTGATTTTACTATTTATGTGACGTTTACCATATCATGGCGTCTGTTATATGTCTCCTTTATCTTGTTTTTGTTTTGTTGACGACAGTAGAAAAATCAGGAAGCGTCACTAACTTGGTAGTGTGAGATAAATGTGTTCATAATTATGAAGCAGCTTTGCAACCACGGTCGATTTCAAAAGCGTTTGCACTTGTTATTGATTAATTGTTTCCCGCCTTTCAACATTTTCCCCGCAGACGGAACAACCATTATTATCATGGCCGATTTTCAGGTAAACTACATTTATTCGCACCTCAATTCCATAACTTCACAACTCAGACCCAGTTCGCAACGTACATTCAGTCGTTTTATCCTCTGGTTATTCCATACGTGGATGTGCATTGTGGTACAGTGGATTTTTGGCTCGGAACGAGAAATCAAGAAGCCGAGATCGAATTCCAGTTGAATTCCTTGCATTCACTTACGCGCAAATATCCTTAGGAAAGGTATTAATCCATCTCTTCCCTCCAGTTATGGGTTGAATAAGAGGACAAATTGGGTTCTATAGCGTTGACTGGCAAACAGTCTACCGCAGAACGTAATGGCAACCGACTGCGGTATAATCTTCTGCCCACTCAGTCATGTCCCTGTCTTAACCACTTCAAGTTGAGAGTTAACAGTTATCTATCATACATATCCTCGTAATATACAACGCAACGATTATTCTCTCTGTTTTTTAAAATCTCTCTGCTGTAATCTATTGCAATTAGGCATTTTTCTCGTTGAACAATATATATATATATATATATATATATATATATATATAATAATAATAATAATAATAATAATAATAATCAGGCCAGTAGAAATGAATAGATAATACTGTTTGATTGTTTGATTATAAACAGAATATCTACTTAAATACGTGTATCGATCAAAAATAATGTTCAAACAAATCATTTCAAATTGTCGGTTGTTTTTTGTTTTTTTTTAATCATATCACCCCAAGCAAAGCGATAACGCCACTGATGCGCAGGGGCTACATAAGGGTAAAAAGAATGGAAAAGAGAAAACCGGAAACCGCATCCTAAACAGGAAACAAGGGATGAGCCTCTTCACCTGTTCAATAGATGTGGGTGGAGTGTGAACCGGGCGATAGTTTAGTCTATCTACTCCAATTAACCAGTTTTGTTAATCTTCGTTAATTTCCGTAAGATGTTTACATTTGTTGACATTAAGATACATATCAGAGCAGATGTGGTCGTTACGATGAGTCGAAAATTGTGATATAGGCTTACCTTGACTTCGTTTAAACAGATCGTCATTCGTGGTCGGAAGATCAAAGACGCGCCAGATCACTTGGTGGCTTCCCCTATGTAGATGGGGGTCAAAGGTTCTAATCTTGCCGAATAACACACATTTTAGCAACAAAAATTTATCGTAAAACCGGTAGAAATAAATGTATAATACTGTTTGATTATAAACAAAATATCTACTTAAATACGAGCATCGATCAAAATAATGTTCAAACCAATCATTTCAAATTGTCGGTTGCTTATAACCAGTTCGTTAATCTTCCTTAATTTCCGTAATATATATATATATATATATATATATATATATATACGTAAACCATCCTCAGATAGGCCTGTTTCGCTGTATCTTCAGTGCGGTTAGATTAACCGTTTTGCCTGCAACCCAACTGGTTGAACAGCAGCAGGATATTCACCCACCAAACCATCGGCGCATCGTCATAGAAAGGCCGATTTCATAGCGTGCAACGTATTTACGAAATGTCAACAACGCCAACAGCGAGAGTGTTCTATCCGATAACCGCTTCAAACGGGCGTTCTACATCGTAACCAGAGAACATTGCGTAAAGCCGTAAATAGCTGCTGCTTATGAAAGTTTCCCCTCTCTACAGGGCTCAATCGCAAGCGAGAGCACACACACACACACACACACATATATATATATATATAATTTGTTTGTTTCGGTATCATTTTCATGGACACATGTATTGTGTTTATAATCAAACAGTATATTTAATTTATTAACATCTTCTCAGAAAATATGCTTCCTCCTCTCGATTAAATAATGTTTAAATAAATTGATTCAAAATATTTCGGATTTAAACCGGATGTGCGTTATGGTGCATTGGATATCGGCTCGGAACGAGAAATCGGTGAGCCGAGTTCGAATTCCAGCTGACTTCATTGCATCCACTTACGCGCAAATACCCTTGGGAAAGGTATTAATCCGTCTATTCCTTCTAGTTATGGGTTAAATAACAGGACAGATTGGGTTTTATAGCCTTGGTCGGCAACCAGTCTACCGCAGAAAGCAATGGCAACCTACTGCGGGATAATCTTTTGCCCAGTCAGTCATGTCTCGAAAGAGACATGATCGCCCAAGCGTGTATCACGTATGACACTTAACTGACTGATTCAAAAAAGCTAAAATGTCAAACAACCTCACAGGTCTTGTCATGTAAAGAGAAGAATTTTTTCTATTTGCTTGCGGAAACCTAGCGGTTGAAACAGCATTTGCCAGGTTGGTTGGCATATTACATTTTTTCAATATAGCTTTGCTGTACGTATTCGATTTTGAATTTTGTATTGAGGAAAATGTTGTTATCTATACCTTTTAGGCGCCGATGTTTTCAGTCTGCCTTTTGCATTTCTATCAATATACAGTAGCGGTCATAATATAAGGAACGGAAACAACAAAGACATAAATATGTGTATTAATTAAAAAGTAATGCATTATTAGCAATGAAATTTTTACCGAATAAAGATTAGGGTATAATGCATAAATATTATACAAAGTTACAAAATTTACATAATAGTTTTTTTTTTATAAAGATTAAATGGAACAAAGGAAATAAGCTACTGGACAAAAGTTAAGAAACGTTGTTAATAATTTGCATAAGATTTTAATTTACATCGTTAAAAATCTCGATAAAACTTTTCAACAATAAGTAAAAGTTCATTTTTCATTCGGAAATTTTTTTAAGCTATATGGCAAATTCTACACGCAAAACGCCCATATTTGAAGAAAAACTCATTGTCGCTAACTACCAAGAAAAAAAGTTATTTAATCTTTACTTAAAAAAAAAATTATGTAAATTTTTTTAACTTTGCATCATATTTATGCATTACAGCCAAATCTTTATTCTGTAAAAATTTCATTGCTAAGCATGCATTACTTTTTAAGTAATACACATTTTTTTTAATCATATCACCCCGAGCAAGGCGGTAACGCCACTGATGTGCAGGGGGCTACGTAATAGTGAGAAGATTGGAAAAGAGAAAGCCGGAAACCACATCCTAAACAGGGAACAAGGGATGAGCCTCTTAACCTATTCAATAGACGTGGTGGAGTGTGAACCGGGTGATAGATAGATCTATCTACTCCAATTGAAAAAAAAAAAGAAACCAAAGTGAGAAGATTGGAAAAGAGAAAGCTTCAAATCATATCCTAAACAGGGAACAAGGGATGAGCCTCTTAACCTGTTCAATAGACGTGGGTGGAGTGTGAACCGGGCGATAGATAGATCTATCTACTCCAATTGAAAGAAAAAAGAACATGGTAGTGAAAGTCCTGTCAAGAGATTTCTGCTAAAATCAAAAGAAAAGAATTAAAGAAAACCAATTAAACATGAAAAGCTTAGAATTTAAAATTAGGCAGAAGGAAAAAAAAAGACTTACTTTAACAATATTTCAAATAAAAGATTCTCAACTAGACACGAGGGTCGTCTTTTGTTTCTACATTGAAGGAGCGATGTTTTATCAGGCAGTTAACGCTATTTAAAAATAGTATTTGCTGACTGACTTATAAATACTCAGATCTATTTCTATATTGAGCATTGTTTTAAATTAATGTTTTGAACGTTGTTAATATTTTCCTCGTTCCTTATACAATTGGATATATAAAATTACTAAGTTTTAACTTAAGTCGAAAATGGCTGAATTCAAAGATTAACAGTCTTAGGAATTCTTTCCTTGGAAGAGGTCACGAGCAGAATAACAAAAATTTCAAACTATCTGTATCGAACGACCTTTAAACAACCGAGCAATTTAGTATAATTTAGTAACAAAGAAATGAATAACAATTATACGTGAATAAAATACAAATTCAGTCGAATAAATTAAACAAACTCAAACTTACCACGTATTTATGTCTTTGTTGTTTCTGTTCATTATATTATAACCGCTACTATATATATATATATATATATATATATATATATATATATATATTTGTATTTATGAAAAATTATTGGACCTATTTATAAACCGCCATTTTTAATAATTCAAATCCTCATTATAGCAGGCAATTCTTATTTGGA
The DNA here is from genome assembly GCA_037127315.1 of Ascarosepion bandense. Classification (NCBI taxonomy): domain Eukaryota; kingdom Metazoa; phylum Mollusca; class Cephalopoda; order Sepiida; family Sepiidae; genus Ascarosepion; species Ascarosepion bandense. Next base: position 1,950,061 of record JBBBDQ010000456.1, read on the forward strand.
AACAGACGTCTAATTTACATTTTTGTGTGCATTTCGGTTATCGGTTTGCTCTTTCGAGAAATGGAAGTGTTCTCCGGCAGTGATCGAAAATTCACCCGCCTGTGATGTGGAGATTGTCGTTTAAAACAGCATGTTTTAATTAATGGAAATATATCTTCCCACGGAGAGCGAACCAGGTAAATTTCTGCTTTCCTTAGATAGAATATAAAGAGCTTTGGTTCTTTAAATATTTTTCATGGTAGTGCGTTAAAGATGACCGGATCAAAAGATAGCTTCCAACAAAGTCAGGGCGCAGGTGCATCTATATCAAATAAGAAATGCTAAATATAATGACGGCTAAAGTTTATTTATATGTATAGGTGTATATATGTGTGTGAGTACGTGTATGCGTGCGCGTGTGTGTTTGATATATATATATATATAAATATATATATAAAGAAGGTATATATTGGCAGCAACTTCTTTTAAACACTTTGTGTTAAACGATAGAGACAACTTAGTTTAAAGAAAATAATCAAGACTAAGTTGTCTCTATCGTTTATTGCAACTCTAATATATATATATATATATATATATATATATATATAAAGAACGAATAGGTTTAGAATCCAGAGTTCTCCGGCACTTACGTTTTTAAAAAAGTTGCTCAATACAACAAAGATCGTGGAACACATGTTTCATCCATACCAAAAGTCTCTTTAAGACATGGCTACAATAAAGTGTATTTTTTTGTATTTTAAAAGAGCAAGGATACATGCAATTCTAAGAGTATTTCTTTGTAACTAATATATACACTCTTTGCCAGAAGTAAGCAGTCTAGTTATAAAAATTACAGTTTTTCTTAGACATGTATGAATATCCTACATCTCTTAACATCTAACCTATATTTTAAAATTTTTAGGTCATCCTTCATTCTGATAAGTTAATTTTAACACACCCACATGATTTAAATGTACTGTCTTCTCCCTCTATATTAACTCTTTCATAAGCAAGCATATTGTTCTCTACACTCAAATGTAAATCATCTTCACCAAATTTATTGAATATTGTCTGATGATGAGATAAAAGCTTTAGAACCTCGAAACGTAGGAATTTCCGTGTCACAATGTATATTAAATTAATTTTAAGTAAAACACACACATATATACACACACATACACCTCCCCCCCACAACCATCCGTCCGTGCATGGAGTACTGCTGCCATTTATGGTCAGGTGCCCCTGCCATTCTCCTCGCTGTTCTTGACAAGCTCCAAAGGAGAGTCTGTAAAGTGATAGGTACTGATCTGGCGACTCGACTGCAGCCACTTTCCCATCGTCGAAATGTGGCCTCCCTCTGTCTCTTCTATAAATACTTTCATGGCTTCTGCACGGATGAGCTTAAGTCACTGATGCCTCCTCAACAGGTGTTTACCCGTGCAACCAGACTGGCAACTGGGTCCCACCCATTCACAGTTAGGTTAGCCAAATGCAGACGACAATTCCACTCCTGCAGCTTCCTCTCTCGCACTTCACGCCTGTGGAACTCACTCCCGTATTCTTGCCTTCCTGACGGCTACAACCTCCAGAAATTTAAATGCAAAGTCAATACTCATCTACTAACCAATGGCCTCTAGCTCTCTCCCCTCCTCTGTATAACCTTCCCTTTCTCTCCAACTATGTATCTGTCATCGCACCTGCTTTCTCAGCTTTCTATTGTTCCTTTCTAACTAGCTTGTACTCCTCACTCTTTTCTAATTAATCTGTTTACATTTATGTAACCCCCTGCACATCAGTGGCGTTTCTGCCTTTCTCGGGGTGAAATGATTAATATATATATATATATATATATATATATATATATATATAGCCTAGCAGTATAGCCATCGTTGCTCGGGTGTAATGAAAGCTTTAAAACTGATCCATGGTCCTGGAGCTCAGACTCTTTGGATGTTGGCTCGAAAGACTAAAAAGCAATAGTTGTTTCCAGTTAAAGCGAAACCGTAGACTGAAAGAATAATGAATGGATGTAAGTCCAATTTTGATTTCTTTGTATCGATATCAAATAAGTTTTATTGTCGTAAACTGAATTTTGAAGGCTAAATAAGTGCTCTGAGTAAATGGTATCATGGCTGAGACTAAGAACTACAATTATACCTACTTAGAGCCAAACCCGAAGCAAAAACTAAAATAAAAGGGCTGAAAAAAATACAGACATACAGTCAGATAAACAGACACACAAACATCTTGCCTTTTATATATATATATATATTATCGATTTTCTGCACTATTGTAAGAACTGCAACTTTGAAACTTCTGAACATCGTTTCTTATGCCTTTGTCTATGAGTGTATCAAGTTTGATTAAAATCGGACCTCTCCTTCTATAACCCGATTTTTTCGATTATCGATTTTCCATATTTATCAGGGGTTCCTCGACACAAAACCTAGCTAAGAACATTCGCAGACGCTTATAGTACAACTGTATAAATTTTCAAGAAAATCGGTTCAGTCGTTTCGGAGTCAATAGGTAACGGACACACACAGAGACAAAGTTCCATTTATAAATAAGTTTATATATATATATATATATATATATATATATATATATTAGCTTTAAAACATCGAGAATGGGTTCCTGACATCAAAACAAGCTAAAATGTCTATATAAACATTTGTTCAGAAGGCTATTGTTGTACCTCAACACACCAATTCATAAATGTTAAAAATAACTTCTGACTTCTGTTATACACACATGAACCTTCGGATTATTGACTGGCAGACTCTTTCTATTACTCCCACTCGGTATCGACCCCCATGATACATTGATCAAGTCTGTCAGCATTATTAATATTTGTTTTATATAACCTAATTGTTTTACGGAGCCCCTCAGATATAAATCGAAAAGATTGAGTTCGTGGGTACGTGCAGGCCATAAAACCGGTCCTCCCCTACCTATCCATCTGTCATGTTCAGTTAGTCCATTCGCGGGCAATCTGACTGGAGTCCCCCATGATGCATGAATCACATGCACCTTCTTATTAACAAGGGTAAATCCTCTAGCAGTTTTGAAAGTGTATTTGAAATAAGGTCCCTGTAGATAGCTCCTGTAAGACGTGCTGGGGAAAAGTTTGTTTGTTTGTTTGTCCCTGTTTAACGGCCTATCAACATCTCCATGGTCATTTAAGACCGGAGACTTATTTTTGTTTGAAAACAATTTTTTTCATTCAAAAAAAGTTTAGTTGATAACATTTTTTATTCAAAAAACTTTTGTTTGTAACATTTTTCATTCAAAAAAAGTTTTGTTGGTAATATTTTTCATTCAAATAAGCTTTGTTGTTAATACTTTCATAGCATTTTGACCCCGGTTTGGGGGACAACTATTTACCCATAGCTGGGACCCTAACAGGTGCTACCACTCCGGGTCATGGTGGACCTGGGAACAACAATATTTAAGAGGTGGTTCCATGCTCCTCATAACCTACCAATCAGAGGCCTTGCCGGATGCAGTCATACCGAGGATCCTGGAGAAAAGTATGCATTTACCAGACAGTAACCTACAATTCCAGCCAACACATTAACTCTAAACTGATGCTGGTGTGTAGTCTGTATAGTACCTTGGGGTTTCCTATCAAAGTTGGTTGACTAAATTTGTTATTCCATCTCTTCCACATCTTGCTGGAACGAAGAGGCAAACAACGCATTAGTAATTTGTTGAATATGCTTAGAGAATAGCTACTCCGACTGACACTAAATCGGTCGAATTTCGATCCCGGCCAGAAGCAAGTAGATGCCTAGCCACACTGATGAGCTGTGATAGAGCGAAACAGGCTTATATGTGGATGACAAATATATATATATATATATATATATATATATATATATATATATAATCGGTTATTCTAATTTGTTACCGGGTGTACACATTTCATTCATATCCTCTTGATTTTCTCAGTTTTCTCTATTGAAGACTTTTGAGATATCGTAGCGCTTACTTTGGTAAGATTGTTTGGGATTATTAAAAAGTTACTAATTTCTTTTAGCCATAGTATGATATTCTTTTATACTAGTATGCTTAGGTCTCAGAGCAAAGGTATTCGAAAGGCTCCTGCCCAGACATCAACAAAGTTTTCGTTTAAATAAGGAAATCGATGTATTCAGGTATCACTTTTCACAAATAATTAATTATCACTGTAACTTATTTTTATTATTATTCACTTTTCATTTTTTGTGGTCCCAACAATGCATTAGTAATTTGTTGAATATGCCATCGTGTATGATCAGAAGACGAAATACCTTGCACACGTTGTAAATGATATGGACACAGGTGCTGTTTTTTATGTACCATTCATGGTGTACTATGAGATGTACAACATGCTAATGGCAATTAACGTGTACTGATAACTGGATCGTTACCGACAGCCCATAGAAAGTTATATTCCTGGTCAGGCCTACAAGTGGTTCTCGGTTTTACTCGATTCAAAGTTTGTGGTGGTACGAATCATGTCGCCTTCGGTCTAGAAGAGTCATCTGATACAGCCTCGCGTCGATTAGCATTCACACAGTCGTATGTAAAAGTCATATCTGACTTTTCACGATTTAAATATCCCGCCTCTTTACATTTCTCAGTTAAGTCAATACTGCACTCGTTAAACGTTGAAGACAGACGTGCCAAAAATGTACACATATAACAAATGTTACATAGTCCTATGATAACACAGCGCCATCTCTCGTAAACTTTCTTTAAACTTAACTTAATAATAAAAGATTTGCTGACATATGTTTATGTAGACATTTGTCTATACTTTAGTGTAAGGATCACACCTCTAAATTTGTAAAATATTTTTTGCTACACTTTGCATATATATATATATATATATATATATATATATATAGTGATTTTCTAAGCGAAGCTTAGATGTGGCACAAAGCCGAAAGTATGACACGCAGTGAGGATTTCACTCACTACTCAATTGTAATGGTTCTAGCGAGACACGCTTGCTAACTATTACACCACCTCGAGGTGCCCTTTTGTATATATATATATATATATATATATATATATATATATATATATATATATGTATGTATGTATTTTTCATTTTGAAACGAGTTATTACGCTACCTTGGTTTCTACCATGAGTGGTGTCTTCAGGCGATTTTTAATAACTTAAAAAATAAAATACCAGTTATTAAAAATCGCCTGAAGAAACCACTCATGGTAGAAACCAAGGTAGCAAAATAACTTGTTTAAAAATGAAAAATATTCAAAAGTTCTACAATATAATTGTATAGACAATTTTTTAATACAAATGTGTACTGGTCTAATCATTTTATGACCAAAAACTAAGTATTAAACAATCAATATATACGTATGTATGTATATATATATATATATATATATACGTATGTATGTATGTGTGTGTGTTTAATTTCCCAGAATTATATTAAAAATCTCTTTTCTACAGCATATTCGGCGTAGTTTAACGAAATAATTCACTTGAAAATAAAACTACACATACAGACATGCAGTGGGCGGTGAGTAAATTGTCATCTAGATTACGGAAAGTTGAAAATAACACGGACATCTCATTTTACCAGATGTATTTACCGAAATTACGAAAAAAAAATTCCTGAAATACATAACAGTAAATTTATTCAATGAAATTGAAATTGTCTTCAATCACAGTCTCCAGATTATTTTGGCATTTCCTGAAACTCTTCTGTACGGTCTCCTTGTAAGTCCGTTAATGCTGCTTAATGATCCTTATCTTCCGTTTATCCTTGGCGCTAAGAGGATTTTTGTTGGTCTATCGCTCAATTGCGACTCACACATAGTAATCAAAGGAGTGACAATCTCGGTAGCCAGATATAGCCAGATTTAAGGAGTGATATGCTCACATAAATTGTTTAACAGCCATACGTGGATTCTCCTGCTTGTGTGGCATTGTGCAGAACAATGATATTAGTCATAAGGCATTACAGCAGCCACCCTTCTGACCGATGACAGCACTACATCCTAAAGAGATTTGATGAAGGCTCCCGTGTTGAGTTTCTGAACCTCACCAACAAATTTGGGATGTTTTTTTTATCAGAATGAGCAGACTGAGTTTTCAGTGCTGCTGTACTCTCGTATTCATTATTAGGCTTATCTAACTCTTTCCAAATCTTATGCACTATCTATAGATTGACACTCATCCACTCTAAAATACTTGCATTGGAGTTTTCGATGCGAATGCCAATCAGTCCAGCAGACTATTTCCAAATTTCTGGTGGAATGAATTGCATCATAGTACTCTGCTTCTCACAGATTTTGCATGACTCTCCCTACAGTTCTATGAAGTAAACAAATCAAAAACTAACAACGCGACAACTTATTTATCGCACCCTCTGTGTGTGCGTATATATATATATATATATATATATATATATATATACTTGAACATGAAAGAATTATGAGCCATTAGTATGTACACAGCTTAAAGTTTGCATCAACTTTTGAACTGAACCTGTATAATCTCATTCAAGATTTGATCCACGATTACTTTTGCATATTTCTCAGACTTAGTTCAGCTAAATCTCTTTGAAGCTTTTCTCACCCTCAAACAATCCGTTCCTCTCAGTGGCTTCCTTTATTTGAAGTGCGATTTAGCAAACCTTATGGATTCGACGGCTGGCTATAAATCCCAGGCTTCTCGAGTCTTAAAACCAATTCAGCAACATTACATATGTTCAAGCGACATTGTAAATTCAAGATTATGTGTGGCTTTATGTCTGTGTAGATTGCAGCATCTCTTTTAGGTCACTTTCGTTCCATTATTTTAAAGTATTCTCTTTCTATGTATTGTATCTCGTCAGGACGTGGGTGATCATGCATCTCCACCACTTCCTTTCCGTTGTATTTCTTAATATTTTTTGTCTTTCGTCTATTTCTCTTACTCCCTGTTCTGTCAACCAATTACACAAGGTACTTGGGTAAATTATCATTACTTTCATATGACTCACTTGCATTTAATATACACTACTGTGCAAAAGTATCAGAACAGCAATTATTTTATCTTTTGTGGGGCATCAAAATAAAGTTTAAAATCACCCCTGTCCTAATACTTTTACCCACTACCGGTAGTGTGCCAAAAGTATTAGGACAGGGGTGATTTTTCTAAAAACCTCATTGAAATTCAAATACAGGGTAAAAAGTCAAGTAAATTGCTAATAAATATTGATTATTTAAAACTAGGTGTAAAAGAAATGTATTAAAAAGAAGTTATATTTAATTTTCCTATTTTCTATTAAACAAGTTATTTTGAAACTACTCATTATTCTGTTATCCTTGGATATTACTGACTTTATTCTTATTCCCTTCTCTTGAACTGATAAATCTAATGTTACTTCGCAAGACACACTTTGGGGACAAATACAAGCTACTTGGCAGGAGATACCTTTAGATACATTGAAGAAGCTTGTGATGTCAATGCCTGACAGAATGAAGGCTTAGATCAAAGCAAAAGCAAAGTTTATACTAAATATTAAATTTATTTTGTAAGAAGTATTTTTTCTTGTTAAAGCATTTGTTGAGTAAATAAAAGAAAATAAAATAAAATATACACCAGAAATTTCAATTGTCTCTTTCTAATTCTATGCATTACGTAAGTGTCATTTTTGCTTGCAATTTCCTCAAAAACTTTCTCTTTTGGTCACATGTTCAGTCCATGTTATTTTCAGTATTCTTTTGCAGAGACGTATTTTAGTTGCTTCAGTTATGGGTGTTAGAAATTGGTTATCTATCTCCTGCTTTCTTTTCGTAAGTCCCGCCTAAGATAGCTAAAATCCTATCTCTAAATGTCATATGAACTCATGATATGGTCTATTGGAGAGAGAGGTGTTAATTCTGTCTCATATATCCATCTGACGTCATAATCTACGAACATTTCCTCAGGAAAAGACAACAAACTTAGAATAAAAAATATCTCTGAACATCATAGCAAAGAGGAAGACCTAACCGAAACAACTGACCGACACACATCAGACATGCAAAAAATTTAAGTAATTAAATAAATGCCTAATTCCTGGTCGATCAGTAAGTAATTTCTATAAGTGATACATTCTTGGAGGATCATGTGCCCTTCGGTCCATGACTGATTAGGCAGAACATTTTCCCGCAGTAGGTTTCCATTACTTTGTGTGGTAGACTGGGTGTCAACCAAGGCTATAGACCTCAGTCTGTTCTGCTCTTCAACTCTTTTATCCAGCTCAGTCTGTTTATTGTAATAGGTGATATATTCTTAGGCGATCATGTCTCTTTTAATCCATGACAAAATCCATTACCCTCTGGTTATCAACCAAGGTGATAGAACTCAATATGTCCTTCAATTCAACCAATATTTGGAGGAAAAAAGATAGATTAATACCTTTCCTCAGGGTATTTACGTATCAGTCAGTTAGTTAAGTGCCATACGTGATACACGCTTGGGCGATCATGTCTCGGAAGAGACATGACTGATTGAGCAGAAGATTATCCCGCAGTAGGTTGCTATTGCTTTCTGCTGTAGACTGGTTACCGACCAAGGCTATAGAACCCAATCTGTCCTGTTATTTAACCCATAACTAGAAGGAATAGACGGATTAATACCTTTCCCAAGGGTATTTGTGCGTAAGTGAATGCACTGAATTAGGCTAGAATTCGAACTCGGCTCCCCGATTTCTCGTTCCGAGTCGATATCCAATGCACCACAACGCACATCCATTTACGCATAAGTGAATTAAATTAATTCAACTGGAATTCGAACTCGGCTCATTCCGAGCTGATATATCTTACGCCACAACGCACATTCTGATCGATACGTCACATGATATAACCAGCTATGTCGATTGTAATCTTGAAGCGCTAATTATGATAGCAAGAACTACAGTTCAGTGAATACATTAATTGGTCGAGGCTATCGTCTTTCTTTTACCCTCTAAATGGTCTTCTGACGTTTAGTGGAATCGTTTATCTTGTGTACTTGCTAGAATGCATTATCTGACAGGCTGAATACACTGGTTCTCGCTCCATCACCGAAGTTAAGCAACGTTGATCCTGGTTAGTACTTAGAGGGGTGACCGCTTGGGTATACCCGGTGCTGTAAGCGTTTAGTGACGGATGTGCCTTGTGTGTGCTGTGGATATCGGCTGGGAAAGAGCCGAGTTCGAATTCCAGTTGAATACCCTGCATTCCCTTTAGCAATGGTAACCTTGGAAAAAAGTATTAATCCGTCCCTTCCCTCCAGTTATGGGTTAAATAACAAGGGTCGGACTTGGGGACCCTGCTCTTAAAAACAAATCCCAATGAATCTTGATACTCGAAAAGAAAAATGTTGTAAAAAAAATAACCTCACCCAAAATCATTGGTTATGACCTTAAATGATCCCATAAGGATTGACAGGTCGTTAAACAAACAAAAAAGCATTATGTGGCTCCTCCTTTTATTCTATCTATTAAGCTGTTTTTTCGTTGACACAGGTGGTGTCTCTTGTAGCGATTTTTTTATTTCGGGTGAGTTTCTTAAATAGCGGAGAAGAAAAACATCTTTGTTGATAAAGCTATCATCAATTTATTAACGATGAGAAAATATAAAAGTGGCAACAATTAGAATTACGCGGATTGACGTCAGCAAGATCTTTTTTAATTGAGACATTGAAGGATATCTTTCAGTTAAAATGCAGATCTCTTGCCAATTTAAATTCTATTAGAATTCTGAGAAAAACCAATAACGATGTAGTTTCTTCAACTGCCCAGCACAAACTGAATAAATGTGTGCGCGTGTGTGTGTGTGTGTATGCATAAGGATAACTTCCGCATGAGTAAAGTTATCCTTTGATTAATGAAACAGTTGCACAAAGACTCTCTGTGTTAAATAAATCCGATAGCCTGTTGAAATTCATGTGATACCTCTAAGAGTACTTATAACCAAGAGTATAGTTTCAAGACCTTTTCGTAAAAATCAACTTAATTACAGCAGAGTAGGGTACTAAATAAACAAATCAAAGACTTGGGAAAGTTTTTAGAATTTTGGCAAACTCATTAAATACGTCAACACGATTTCCTCGTCGTTATGGGGCCAGGCTGAGAATTTCGGTTAGACTGGATTTTAATCAATCTCACTTGCTTTATTTTTTATCAAATCTTCGCAGTAACTTGTATATAAATATTTTAAAATTTCAAATTAACATTTTGAAAACGAACTTTTTTTTCATCTGGCTGCGTATAAAGCTGAATAAATCTAACTTGACTGAGTATTAACTATAAACAGAATGTAGCATAAGTTCGATTTTTTAATCTAGAAAATAGTGTCCGCAAACTCATCGTCCGATTCCTGATGAATAGAGTGAAAAGCAGAATCAGACCAAAGATAGGACAAGAATAGTGCGCGTTCGTCAAAAACACTGGAACAAGGAACGCCATATTTATGATTAGGATGCTCTCCGAAGGGGCAATAAAAATGAAAAAAAAAAGACGTGTACCTATGTTTTATCGATTATGCGAGGGCGTTCGACAAAGTGCGCCACAAAGAACTGATAGAAATGCTCAGCAACCTCGACATATTTGGGAAAGATATACGAATAAAGGTATATCAACGAATAATCCGCAGAAAGCAACGGCAACATACTGCGGGATAATCTTCTGTCCAGTCAGTCATGTCACTTTCAAGACATGATCGCCCAAGCGTGTTTCACGTATGCCACTTTACTGACTGATACAAATAATCAAGAATCTCTATTGGCAGCAACCGGTTACATACGGAGAGGAAACAAATTCAGTAGATATACAAAGAGGCATAAGACAAGGATGATCTATTCAACTTTACAGCAAGTCTATTCTGAATACTCTAGATTTCATGCCAGAATTCGTCTTCGGAGGCCACAATCTTAACAAAATAAGGTACACCAATGATACAGTGCTGATAGCAGACACGGAAAGGAGACGACAAGACCTCCTACAGAAGGTAGCTGAAAATAGTGACAAGAAAGGATTTCGAATAAACTGCAAGACAGCCGAAAGCATGGTTATCAGCAAAAAAAGTAGCCCAAAATGCTAAATAAAGTTAGGGGATACTAAAATCAAGCAGGCACAAAATTTTTTATATCTTAGAAGTCTTCTAACAGAAAATGGAAAGTACAACACAGCTTACCTTAGCATGTTCATGCTGGGCTTAATTGGTCTTAACCCCACCTACTCCCACCAAAAGCGGCGGAGAATATTTTGCTGATGTTATAAAGATGTATATAGAAGGAGATGGCGACAAAGACAAAGAGGGAGAGAAAGAAAGAAAGAGACTAATAATTCTATTGTTGGTTGCTAATTCCTAGTAGTTTCAGGTTGACATATTCTTTAAGAAGCAAAATTTATAGAAATTTTTGAGGAAGAAATTTCTTTTATGAGGTGATCCCTTATATTCTATTAAACCGGTAATTTTTTAATTATACTCAATAATTCATGGTCAAATAAAAGTCACATACGCCTGGGATTTCTCCTTGGTCTCACACTTTCAGCGGACCTCAAATTGAATGACTATATCAAATCCATTGCTAAATCCGCTGCTATGAAAGTCATTTCTCTGTGTAGGGCCCGGAAGTTTTTTCCGTCTAAATCTATCCTGCACATATATAAATCTACCATCCGCCCGTGCATTGAATATTGCTGCCATATCTGGTCGGGTGCCCCTGCTATTCTCCTCGGGCTTCTCGATAAGGTTCAGTGGAGGGTCTGTAATGTGATAGATACCGACTTGGCAGACCGCCTGCAGTTTCTCTCCCACCGGCGCGACGTGGCTTCCCTGTGTCTCTTCTATAAATACTTTCACGGCTTCTGCTCCGATGTACTTAGATCACTGGCACCCCCTAAATACGAATTTGAACGAGATACTAGATTAGCAACTAGATCCCACCCTTTTACAGTGAAACCGATAAAATGCAACCGTAACTTCTACTCCAACAGTTTCTTTCCTCGCACTTCCCGACTGTGAAATTCTCTTCCACACGATTGCTTCCCCGACGGCTACAATCTCCAGGAGTTTAAATGTAAGGTCAATAGACACCTCTAACACACTAACCTGCTCCCATTCTATCAAACACTCTTCCCATCTGCCCAACCCTCATCCTCGCTATCCTTACTCATCTGTCACCTTCCTCCTGACATTCCCTATGTCTAACCACTCCTTCTCTTTACCTTCTCCTATGTAGCCCCATGCGCAATAGTGGCCGTGGAATGCCTTGCTTGGGGTGAGATGATTAAAAAAAATTAGGCGAAACAGTTTTTTTCACTATCCTTTCTTATTTTTTAATTCGCTATATTTACTTTTTTTAATGGTGCAAATCCCCGAATCTGAAATTAAAACCTTATCGCCATATAATACTTAATCCCTACCGTTAACTGAAGATATGAAATAACTTAATCATGTTTCATTCTAATACCCAAAATGATCTTTTTAAATTGTTTATTTTTCTTCTGGTGAAGACTTGTGCAGGTCGTTGATGATATATCGAATCTCTGAAATATGACTTCTTTCCAACAATCTCTTTGCATAGAATTTTCTTTTTCTTTACAAGTAATTAAAAAATAATGTTGTATAAATTCTAGTCCAAACCATTAAACGTAAACTCATAGACATATGAGGCGACGTGTAATGTCTAAATAGACAAGTTTAGAGGCGATGGTCTATAATCGATAAGTTGGGGAAAAACGGATGCGGTAAACAAAACCAATTACGCTTGCAAATTTGATAAACTGAACTTACATAAAATGAAGAAAAAAAGCAAAGAAACAAAGCAGGAAATGAGATATACATTACTTATTTAAGCATATTTTTGTAATATTGTGCTGTGAGATAAAGAGGAAAATTTAATAGCGTCAAACCTTATAACAATGCGAAACCGGGTCGTAATTAGTAAAATTGCGGGAAATATAATATGGCGGGAAAACTGTAATTCATTTTCATGAACGTTTGTGTTAATTGAATTATTTATTTTTCAATATGTAGGTATGAAGTGTGCCTATATATAAATTAGTAAGTGATTTGCTTGATATTTATTAACTATTTATTATGAAATAAATTTGAAAGTGATATATATATATTTTTCTAAACATATACTGTTAAATATGAGAGACAATGAATGTCTATTATGTTTAATCATGAGCCGTTCTAAACGTCGTATTTTGGCTTTAATGTCAGTTGAAAATAAAGACAAAAATTCTCCAACATTTGGATATTTTTTTATAAATTTGCTTCTAAGCATTCAGCTCACGTGAGCCATCGTCAGAGAGATTAATTAAACGGTAATATGAGCCGAAAGCTTAGAAGCAAATTAATAAAATAATTATCCAAATGTTGGAGAATTTTTGTTTTTATTTTCAACTGAAATTAAAGCCAAAATACGACGTTTAGAACGGCTCATGATTCAACATAATAGACATTCATTGCCTCTTATATTTAACAGTATATGTTTAGAAAATTATCTGCTGCCTCGATACACTATATATATATATATATATATATATATATATATATATTATGTATATATATATATATATATATATATATATTGTATTTATATAAATATACGTATAAGTAATTAATATGATTATTATTACTTCAAACGGTATTTTGGTGGATGCCCATGTCTAAGTGGATAGCCTGTTTATTTTAAACAGTATTTTAAAAAATTCGTTTGAAGTAATAATATGTCTTATCAAAAGATGCGTTAAAGCCTAAGAATAACAGCTCATGCAACAAGTCCCGGGCCTGACTTATAGATAGTGTTACTAATAAAAAATTCACATGATATTTATGAATTAATTAACCTGCAAATGGCACGTGACAAAAATAGGGTTCAATCGGATTATTAGTTTACAATTTACAGTTATTTAAGAGAAGCTACTGTTGAAAATTCTCAAAACAAAGGAAAGATCTGAATTTCCTGTATTGATAAAGCATTGATTTCTGATGGGGAAATTACTAAACAAGCAAAGCAATGGCTTGATAAGTACAATTCAGACTCTTCTTCGTTGGAAACAACGGTTATGAAGCGGTATGCTGGCTTTAAACGCGGTCGTATTGACACAAATGATGCTTAACGCTCAGGTCGCCCAAAACCGGTAGTTGTCCCGGAAAACACCAAAGCAAATACACGTACTAGTTTTGGCCAATCATAAATTAAAGTTGCGTGAGATAGCATAGAAGGAAGCTGAACATATCAGAAAGCAGTGTATTCATCATTTTGTATGAAAATTTGTCAGTAAGAAAGCAGTGTTCAAAGTGGATGCCGCGTTTGCTCACATTCAATCAAAAACAACTACGCGTCGAAGATTCATAACGTTGTTTGTAAATGTTTCGACGCAACAAGAAGGAGTTTTTGCCTAAATATGTGACAATGGATGAAACCTGCAAACCTGCAGTCAGCTGAGTGGACAGCAGTAGACGAAAGCTGTCCAAAGCGACCCAAGAGGCAAACAGCATTGGGATACGCAAGATATTTTGTTCATCGATTACTTTGAGAAAAGAAGAACCATCAATAACAAATAGTATATAACATTACTGGTGCATTTGAAGGAAGACATCGCCAAAAAAAAAAAAACGGCCATAAATGAAGAAGAAAAAATTGATCCTTCACCAAGACAAAGCACCGTGTCCCAAGTCAATCGCAACGATGGCAAAACTACATGAATTTCACTTCGAAGTGCTTCCGCATCTATCATATTCTCCAGACCTGGCCTCTAGAGACTACTGGCTGTTTGCAGACCTTATAAGAATGCTCCAGGGAAAGAGATTTGCCTCCAATGATGAAGCGATATCGGAAACTGAGGCGTAATTTGAAGCCAAAGACAAGTTTTACAAAAAACGCATCGAATTGTTAGAGGAGCGTTGGAATCAATGTATCACTATAGAAAGATACTATGTTAATGAATAAAATCGAATTTTGCCTAAGAATTGTTGTTCTATTAGTTAGGCCCGAAATTTATTGAATGATATATATATATATATATATATATAATTTTTATATAATAATTTATAATTTTTCTCCAATTTTTCTCCAGTTTCTGAAAGGATTTTTCTGTTGCTGAGGTGATGTGTTGTCTCCTGTGGGGATCTTCATATCGAAATGGCCATTCAACATCTTTGAATTAATCCTTTTTTAATATATATATATATATGTACTAAAGATTTTTAGGGCAGATTTAAATTAAATTAGACTATTATACAGTTGTATTAAAAGGGATCAATACCTGTTTAAAGGGAGATGCAGATTGAACATGTAGAGCATTTAAATATTTTAGCAGGAAAAAGAAAAAAAACATAACTCAGCTTGTTTATATAGAGCAAACGTTATTTTATAAAATTTTATTCAAATTCAGAATAGTATTTTCTTTGTTGCGTTTAATGCCCAGCCTTTGATTGGAAGAATTTTCGCGGTAAAGAATTATCTCATTTGTATTAGTAGTTTTCATTTGTTTATCATGCTTTGAAGATGTCGACCTGAAACAAAATTCTTATACGAGTTCCCTTTGTTCATTGTGGACACGCGTTTTCATATTCGTTAAACAATTAATACTATTATATGAAGTTTTCCATTATTAAAGTTAGATTTCAGAAAGTGAATCATTAAAAAAAAGTAATGAAATCTTAAAAACATAGAAGAAAATAAAATCCCGATAAATAGAAAATAAAAAAAATAATTTTTCATTTCACTGAAATTAATAACTTTTCGTAACATTTTGTTTGAATTTTAAACGGGCTTTTTTTATTCTAATACAAGTGGGCACGTGCCGTCAAAATGTCAGCAAAATATTTATATGGATAAGCCGTTTAAAAAGACGGCAACATATATATTGATGTAGCTGCTACTGAGTATCGTACATTAAGACATAAGTAAAATAATTCAAACTACTGAGCCTGACAGGAGGGAATAATATATATATATATATATATATATATATATATATATAAGTCACTGATGCCTCCTCAACAGGTGTTTACTCGTGCAATTTAAATTTAAATGGAAAGTCAATGCTCATCTACTAACCACTGGCTCTCTCCCCACCCCCGTATAACCTTCCCTTTCTCTCCACCTATGTACCTG
This sequence comes from Ascarosepion bandense, assembly GCA_037127315.1. NCBI lineage: Eukaryota > Metazoa > Mollusca > Cephalopoda > Sepiida > Sepiidae > Ascarosepion > Ascarosepion bandense. The sequence goes on from JBBBDQ010000456.1 coordinate 1,966,151, forward strand.
CTTTCTGAGCTTTCTATTGTTCCTTTCTAACTAGTTTGTACTCCTCACTCTTTTCTAAGTAATCTTTTTACATTTATGTAGCCCCCTGCACATCAGTGGCATTTCCGCCTTGCTCGGGGTGAAATGATTAAATATATATATATATATATATAATAATAAAATCGACTCTGTACGTATCCAAATCTTAAAATCTTACACAAGTAATTTTTTAGGACCACGAATAACCGGCAGAATACGAGCCGTTGTGCGAAACCGCGGTAGGTCTTGGCGATCTTGCGATTTTTTCTCGTGTATATATATATATATATATATATATATATATATACCAATAATGATTTGTACCCACAGAAAACACTAATAGCCTTAAATAAAGTAGACGTCATAATTATCCCAACCCGAGGAACCTTTCGGCCAACACTTATCAAGGGCTTCGTTGGCTTAATTATAAATATAAAAAAAATGAAAAAAAAAGAAAATTAAAATGTAAGCGGGTGTAAATATATCATTAAAGTTTACTTTTAAACGAGTTCCATCTTCTCCCAGTATTGTAAGTAATCCTCTGTTTTGTCCTTCTTTGACCCTCTATAATTAAGCCAACGAAGCCCTTGATAAGTGTTGGCCGAAAGGTCCCTCGGGTTTGGGATAATTATGACGTCTACGTTATTTAAGGATATATAATAATAATAATAATAATAATAATAATAATAATAATAATAATAATAATTGTAACATAGCAATCAAGGAATTTGAAAAACTGCCAAAATATAAAGACCTGGAAATTGAAATAGGAAAAATGTGGAAATTGAAAACAAGAGTTGTGCCAGTGATAGTAGGTGCACTTGGAATGATAAAAAATGGAACAAAACAACACATTGAAAGAATCCCTGGAAGCCCCAGCTTAAGAGATATACAAAAAATTGTCTTATTAAGTACAGCCCACACACTAAGGAAAACTTTATCTATGTAATGCTGGAGATGATAGGGAAGATAGAAAAACATGAAATGGAGCCATAACAACACGCCACTACCTGCCTTAGGTCTCCCCGCAGACTTGGTTGGTAGTGAGACCAAAGCAGAAATCGAAATATGATGAAAAATGACATAATAATAATAACTACATAGACTCTGTAAGTATGCCGGCCGTAAATTTATACTAAAATAAACCTCCGAAAAAACCATTAACAAACAGAACCTAAATCCGTTACAATCCGGTGTACTAAGACGTCGGATAAATGGGGAGAAAAAAAAGAAACCCGCGGAACAAGAACAAAACATTCAATACTCCGCAGTAAAGAAAAAACCCCAAACGGAACCAAACACAAGAAAAAGTGCTCAATACAAAGTACGAAAGAAAAGATACAATAGTAGAGCAAAAACGCCCTGACGATCCGTAGTGTGAAACCGCGGTAGGTTTTGGCTCACTCTAGATTTTTGTATATATATATATATATATATATATATATATATACACACATATATATATTCTTCACTACTCAAGGACATAATTATTGCAAAAATAAAATAATAAGGCTCTGTTACAGACCAAACACACGACAAGAGCTTTCATAACTAGTAGTAAAATTTAATATCTTAAAGAGAATGAACTGACCCGACACTGCCGCCTTGCTATTTTCTTTCTTTCCAAGAGCGTAATAGGAAGAATATATATATATATATATATATATATATATATATATATATATATATATATATTCATTCAATTATATTACTTAAGTTTTCATCCCCATAATTCCCTTGACTTTGACATTTAGACTGAAAATATTTAACTTGAAAGTTATTTACAAAAAAGTGCCTAATATCAGGGATAGGGCGTTATATATATATATATATATATATATATATATATATATATATGCAACTGTCTTTATTATAGTAAAGAGAATACAAATTTTGTATGAATTTTTTCAATATTTCAACTGCTATTGACGCCAAATATCTACATTTCTGTGTTTCGTTTAGAATTATACATTTATTCAGTTTAACTAATTTTTCTCTTTGTTTTTACATTAAACACCCCGTTTTGAGCTTCAGACCTCTGACATTTTCTCCCTGTTCGCGAGATATTGGTTAAAATTAATTCATAGAGATTTTTCTACATAAGAATTCTGAGAATACCATAGACTGAACACGTTAAGAATAGAAATATAATTTTACAATAGAAATGTAATTCTGCGATTGAAATTCTAGAGCACATCATGAGAAAAGACGAATTGGAAAGTGTGATACTCACGGGGCGAATTAAAAGCAAGAGATGACCGTAGAAAACAACGCAGAAACAATCTAGCGAGCATGGATGACAGAAGAGGGTTTATGAGAGGTAATAGAAAGAAAATATATTAAGAGCAAAAAGGTCGAGAAATTGTGGAGAGCCATGATCAACCTGAAGAACCATGAGGCTTAGAAGAAGAAGTGTAATGGTAGTGGGTTAAGTTGGTCTGAAGTTTTTGACTCGGAGTTTCGACCATTAAACATTGAGACACTCTTCTTTTCTAACTGCCTCAGCAGACGTTTTGTTTACTGTTATTTACTGATTCAATTGAACAGATTTAATTTTATTTGTTGTCTTTGCGAAAACGTTCTGCAACACTGTTTTTTGTTCTTTATACTTTCCAGGTCTCTAATTCTAATTGCAAACAAACTGTTGTGTTGTTTACAATTATAAATTTCATTACTAGCTTTCACATGACGTTTAAAACTGTCATGTTGTTGATATTTTCTTTCCCGAGGCATGGAGCTTGATAAAATTAGTATATGGATTTAATCGTATTTACCCTTTTTTCTAGTCTTTGTCACACGGTTTTGACCGCTATAGATTATAACCGTTCTTCATTCCTGGTTTCCTCGATCGAGGTGTTATTTACAATTATTTTGCTGCTTTATTCGAATTAAATTTACTTTAGGTCGTCATCTTTGACATAACGTTTCGACCGCCCGAAATTTGGAACCTATTATTACTAGATTCAGAGCTGACGTGTTTTTTACAAAATTATATTTATTCAGTGGGCAAAGTACCATCACTTTTACCATGTTTTTTTTCTGTTTTTAAACAATAAACTACAAGAAAACCGAATGTATGGTCATCAGCAAGCAGAGGAGCCCAAAACGCAAATTACAGGTAGCAGATGTTAAAATTATGCAAGTACAAAATTTAAGTACTTGGGAAGTGTTCTAATGGAAGACGTAAAATGCGACACTGAGATCCGAAGTTAAACTGGCATGGCCAAGGACGCATTCCAGAAGCTGAGCAGAATAATAAGAGACAATGAAATTTTGCTAAAAACAAAGAAGAGAGTAGGATCGCTATGTAAGGTAAGTTCTTCAATATGGCAGTGAATGCTGGACAATATCATCAAAGATGAAATCTAAACTTGAAGCAACGGAATGTGGTTCTACAGAAGGAAGCTGTGGATATCATGGATCGAGCATGTGAGCAATGATGAAGTTTTAGAAAGGATGGAAACGAAAAGGAAACTAATGCTGAGCATCAGAAAGAGACAGCTGAAGTTCTTGGGACGTGTGATGAGGAAAGAAAGTTTAGAGAATTTGATACTAACAGCTCAGATAGAGGGAAAGAGACACAGGGGAAAGCAGTGGATAACATGTTTGAAGGGACTGAGCAGTTGGATGGTAGAGCGGGGTTTGGGTGGGGTAACAAGAGTAAGCCTACTAGGAGCTATCAGTGATAAGAAGACGTGGAATGTCAAGATCGCCTACGTCTTGGAAGGGACATGACTTATAGAAGAAGAAGAAGGAGAAGAAGAAGAAGAAGAAGAAGAAGAAGAAGAAGAAGAAGAAGAAGAAGAAGGGGCGCTCACTTTCATTATTGCTATTAAAAACAGACATTTTAAAAGTACATATTTATATGCACAAATATATTAAAACAAATATGATGTAATATGGAGAATGAGAAGATTTTTGTAAATATGATATTAAATATACAATATTCTTAAAGTGGTGAATCAATCATATAATGGAAATAATCATTTGCCCTATATAACTTTTTCGGACTGTTGTCCTCATATACGTCGCCATATCCACGAAGTTTTCGCCAGTTGTAGACTCCGGCCTTCTTTGGGTCATTGAAATTTTGAACTAAACCCTTTTGTTTTGTCTATTGAAATAGATTTTTCTAGTAACTCAAATCTCAAACTGTGTGTTCATTTTCGACCACATATAGAGAAAATAGGGAAATTCACCTGTGCTATGAAGTTGAAATAATGGACAGAGACCACCGGTTGAAAATACAAAAACTTAAGGAATCAGCGTATATGCTAAGCCAGAAAAGCCAGTAAAGCATAGAAAGGAATATAATAGGGAAACCAGTTATATGAATTGCCAAAAAAAAAATAACAGTAACAAAAACAAAATTATAATATGAGCTCTGTTAAAAATAGTTACTGAGACATTAACAATAAAAGTCCCACAAATTCAGACACATGTTCTGAAGGACACATGGCCCAGTGAATAAATGCGTTGGTTGACTTCAGTGAGTTGTGATTTCAAGCATAGCTACAAAAACTATATATCTTGAAACTTATATCTTGAACAGAAATAAATGGTTCAGTTCGAAATTCCAATCATGAAGAGCGTACAACGTCGTGAATACGGCAACGATGAAATAGTTTAAATAATACAATACCTCATCTCAGAAATATAGACAAACAAAAAAAAACACTTGGATCCAATGGTATTCATATGAATGTAAAGATAGTGCTTATATTAATCAGTTTTGTAAATCGATGGTAATATATGGAGAACCAATAGCGTTCAAAATTTGTAAACAACACACTATCAATGGTATTCATCTATAAGAAATAAAAAAATATTTTCTGTAATTTTTGCCATTGACGTATATGCCATCAACTGAGAAAAAACATCTTACAAAAGAAAATTTAGCAGATATAAAACCGAGACAAACTGATTATACATTACCAGGAATCGATTATTTAGGACCAGGTTATCAAGATAACTTGATAAAAAAGATTCTGGAGAGGGAAAAACGCTTACGACCAGACAACAAAAAACATGACATGATGATATAGACATATATTTAGGAAAAAAAAAATCATACAGGCAATGCATTTATCAAAACTGTTATTGGGGCAGGACCAGGTCCGCATTTAGATGAAAGCCTCTTCAAATCTATCTTTCTCACGAGTAGAGGAAATGGAACAGTGTTAAATTAAACGATTTGAGTAAAGTCAAGAATGTTTAAAATTACTGAAGAGTTGTGCAGAGTCTACAATGCTTCATGACAGCATGTGTATAGAAGGCCAATGACAGTGTCAAAATATTATACACGATGGTTGGATGCCTCTCACCAAGTTTTGAGACCCTAGAATTCAACTTGCTCAGACGTAGTTTGACTCTGGACAAGACGGTCCGCAATTATTTCTGCAAACATTTACATTGCGGCTTGATGAATACGTCAAAGCTATTAGAACATTAACTAACTCTTCGCTGATTTTTCATGCGAAGTAATGTTTTATTTACAGAAATTAGTAAGAAATATGTCACTGAATACAATGACCATCCCTAGCCACTACATTTTCTCATCTTTTTTGGCGGCATTAAACTTCCATGTCGGAAAAGCGACAAGTCTTTTGAGGTTATTCACGAGATTAATTTTTTTGGCATCTTCATAAGAATGAAAATGCTACTCAACAACGCTATGTGCTGTTGATCGGAACAAGTATTAATCGGACGGTGTAATGTCTGGTGACTACGGCGGGCAGGGATAGACTTTTTATTTAAGCGTTTCCAAGTAGGTTTTCAGCCGTTTTGCAACATGAGTTTCAGCGTTGTCTTGTTGCAAAATTAATTTGTCGTATCATTTATTTTTCAATACTCGGTTCAAACGCATCAATTAAAATCGATAGCGATCTCCCGTGATGGTTTCGGCCGCTTTGAGCAGCTCAGAACAAATTAAACCTAGCTGATCTCACCAAATGCAGGGCAGAAGCTTTGAACTATGGATATACCGATATGTCTCCGATATTGATGCATGGCCGGGTTTACCTAACAATCGTCTACGCTTAAGGTTACCGTAGTGTATCCACTTTTCATCGGCGGTCACGATAAGACATTCAAGACCTTTCCTTTTTGCTGTAGAAGCAGGTGTTCACACGTGAAAAGATGCCGTTCGACGTCTCTGGGCTTCAACTTGTACGGCATCCAATCATTAATCATTTGAATGATTCCTAATGCGTTTCGAAACTGTTGTGTATGTGATCACCGCCTAGTAATTCTAGAAGTTCAGAAAGCGCCTGTCATGAATCTTCATGAAGTAATGACCCCAATTCTTCGCCTTCAATATTTTTCGGTACACTAGGACGTTCTTTATGTTTAACATAAAAATCATTATTTTTGAAGCATCTAATCCTAAACATGCAGAGTATATTGTTTTCGATAGAGCATTGTCGGTGTAAGTCTTAGAAAGAACTTTGTGTGATTCTACCTCATTTTTTAATAAAGTAGTGCAGTAAAATTCCCTGCAATACACATTCTTTGGCAAGAAATCCGACATGTTTAACACTATGATAGAACAAAGTTCTTTACACTTCGGCAAAATGACATACACTGAATTTCAAGGTTGCTTATAGTACTTCCTTACAGTTGCGTTACCATATGGAACTACACTGACGTAGCTCTTAGAATGCCATCTGTTCGAAAACAGCGAGAACTCATTCAAGGTTCTAATACACATCAAGCAATGTTGATAATAGTGTCTGATAATACTGATAACATGGTTAATGAAAATATGGAATGCAAGAGCGAAACTTCACAACAGGTTGATAGGGAACAGCATATAGACAGACATGTTCTTACTCTTTCTCCAATGAAAGTAGAATTTTTTTTTCAAACGAAACTTTATAAACATGATTGAAAGCTCTGGCATGCACAGCAGTAAAATCATATTTCAAACATTCAACCCACAAGAAAATATAGAAAATATTGGTCTTTAAATGTTGGGTAAAATGTTTTCAGATGATTATATCCTGACCATTAAAGAAGTCATCAAATTCACCATCTACAGAGTGAAATGTATTCAATTTCAAAAAGGTTATCACTCGCGTTTCAGGAGTCAGTTAATAGAAAAAAACAGACAAGCGAACAACGACTAAAACATGGAAATAATAATCAGCAATATACATCACAGAGAGATTAAATTTAGACCCAGCAACCATTTCGACTACTTATAAAGGGAAGGTTGATCAGACTTAATATATATTGCCTCAAGCATTTTAAAGAATAAAACAAATGTGGCCTGCTAACGGCTGTACAATAATTGTTTGATGAAAAAGATTACTAACAAGTCAAATTATTTATTGGGTGTTCTGCAATCTCAGAACGGATGTATTAACAAGCGTATGTAGTTTTTACTTTTTATGACAGTATTCTATCGATATCAAATCCTTGAACATTTTTATATTTTATCGAGAAACAATAATCTTTTCTAACGAAAAGATATCTATGCATGTGTGATTAGTGATTAAAACGTTTGTGTTTTAGCCATCCGTGCTCGAATTTCACAGAGCCGATTTGTTGAGGAGGTGACTTATTGATAATATCGACCCGGGAAAACGACCCCAGGAAGTGATACAAAAAGTAGTAAGAGGCTTATAGGGCGATAATTAAAGGAGTCAGATAGATCTCCAGAGTTTTTAAAAAACAGGAACTACAGTAGCGAACTTTTAACAAACAGAGAAACAAGAAGAAGTATTGAGATGATAGAAAAGAGTCTAGGAGCAGATTTTTAGAACGATGACTGGAATTCAATGATTTCCAATTGCCTTATCGGAGTCAAGCTTTGAAATTAATCTTGTGAAATAGAACAGACAATGAATGTCTAATATGTTTAATCATGAGTCATTCTAAACCTCGTATTTTAGTTTTAGTTTCAGTTGGATATTTTTATTATGCTAGTTCCAAGCTTTCGGCTCACACGAGTCATCTTCAGAGAGGTTGCAGAGATGCGAACATAAAGACATCCGCCATCAAAGATGATATTATCTCATGTTGATATAAAACTGTAATGATATAAAAATTGTAATGAGGTTCTATGACGTCACATCGCATGAGACCAAAATTAAAGCCAAAATACGATGTTTAGAACGGCTCATGATTAAACATAATAGACATTTATTGTATATTATATTTACCAATATATGTTTAGAAAATTATCTGCTGCCTCGATAAACTATATATATATATATATATATATATATATATATATATATATAGGAAAGAATATTTAGTTGTACATACACACGCAGAAAGAGAGAAAAATACTGGATTTTAAAATTAAATACACACAAGCTAGGGTTAAATAGGGACTTAGGTGTGTTGAATCTTTACAAATATTTCAATAGCTAAAACATTTTTTATTTTTTCTCAGATATTCCAAGAAATTTTTATCTAAAACAAACAGACTTTCTCTACGGACGTGCCGAATGTTGTGAACAAACACACCACGTGATGTAAACAAAAAAAAATATTCGGACGCTATCGTGAAATACGTTTCTAATTCAAATTTAAAAATCACTCGTTTCTGATGAAGGACCGAGGGCGGTCTGAAATATAAAATACAATAATAAAAATAAACAAATACTGTCCAAAAAAAGTAAATTTTTAAATTCAAAACTTTTTATTAATATTCTTTCCTATTCATATTAAGACAGTATACGTGGATCATCACTATGTTATATATATATATATATATATATATATATATATATATATATATATATATATATCACTCAGTTGATCCTCAATAGTTACGGTCTGATTTAGGCTGTTTCCCCAGGAAACAGTGACTCTTTTGAAGAATATTCAGAAAAAGTAATATATTCGTCATATTGTGAAGTTGGTGATTTGTAATCAATGCAAGTATTCATACACGTTGTCGCATGTGTGCTGATATTCTCACGTGTCTCCGTGAAAAAGAAAAGATGAAAACGGCGCGGTTAGACGCCTACGTACGAACATGAAAAAGAATTTTATTTTTTTTTTTTTCAGCTTGCAAAAAGCTAACGGCCATATTTTAATCAAGAATAAAGTTTACAATAATAATCTAATTCTGAATTTAACAAGTCACTGCACTTTGCTATTTGATACTTCACAGCGACTTTATACAATTGACTTGTGTTTTTCCCCTTTTCTAACAAAAAACCGTTTTTTGTTTTCTTAAAGAAACTATAATTATCTTTTGTTATTTATCGTTCTATAAAAATTTCCCAAAAATGGATTTCATTTTGTTCTATCTATCTATCTATCTATCTATCTATCTATCTATCTATCTATCTATCTATCTGTCTGTAACAGTCTGTTCATTTTTTCTATCTATCTATCTATCTATCTATCTATCTATCTATCTATCTATCTATCTATCTAGACCAGTCTGTTCATTTCCATCTATCTAGACCAGTCTGTTCATTTCTAACTATCTATCTGTCTAGAACTGTCTGTTCATTTCTATCTATCTATCTAGAACTGTCTGTTCATTTCTACCTATCTAGAACTGTCTGTTCATTTCTATCTATCTATCTAGAACTGTCTGTTCATTTCTACATATCTAGAACTGTCTGTTCATTTCTATCTATCTAGAAGTGTCTGTTCATTTCTACATATCTAGAACTGTCTGTTCATTTCTATCTATCTAGAACTGTCTGTTCATTTCTATCTATCTAGAACTGTCTGTTCATTTCTATCTATCTATCTATCTATCTATCTATCTATCTATCTATCTATCTATCTATCTATCTATCTATCTATCCCAGTCTGTTCATTTCTATCTATCTATCTATCTATCTATCTATCTATCTATCTATCTATCTATCTATCTATCTATCTATCACAGACTATTCATTATCTATCTATCTATCTATCTATCTATCTATCTATCTATCTATCTATCCAATTCTCGTCGTGCGCGCGTGTGTGTGTGGGGGGGTTAGTTTAATAATCAGTTTCTTGATGTTAAGATGACATTCATCATTAAATACGCGATAGGTTTTTAACTAAATTTTGTTTAAAGCAACATATTGTAACTGGAATAAATCTACATTCCGTTGTGATAAAGATTATTAAAACACACGAGAATGGGTTCTATTATCGATATTTTAGAATTTGAAATTTTATTCATTGCAGTTATGTTTTTCTTTTGTAAAGCAAGTGTTTTCATATAAAAGACCACACACACACACACACACACACACACATACACATACACACAAATATATATATATATATATATAATATAATATATTATAATATAATATAATATAATTTTAGTGCAAAGAATTTGTCACTTTAACTGAACAGGTTCATGCTGACTTCGAAGTTTCGTGAGGATGCCTTTATGATGTAAGTTACAAATTCTCTGTCTTAAAATTTTGAACATTCTATCTACATCCTGATATCGAGCACTTTACGATAAAAAACGTGCTTGCCAAAATACCCTTTATCAGTAAAACTACTAAAACAAGACAAAATTGGCTTCAAACATTATCATAACACAATATATATATAATCATTTCACCCCAAGCAAGGCAGTTTTACTGCCACTGTTGCGCAGCAGGGTACATAGGAGGAAAGTGATGAGAAAGAAGGTCAGGTTATAGGGGGTGTCAGGAAGCGGATAAGAGAATGAGTAGAATACTGGTGTGATGAGAGTGGAGTGGCCGGAGAACAGAGCATGAGAGAAAGGATGCGAGTTAGTAAGATAGGTAATGGCTGTTGACGCTACATTTAAATTCTTGGATATTGTAGGTGTCGGGGAAACAAGTATACGGAAGGGATTTCCACAGACAGGAAGTGCGAGAAATATATATATATAGAGAGAGAGAGGGAGGTAGGGATTCTTCCTTATGATGTATTTGTAGTAGTGAAGGCTTATGCAAAAGAACACACGAAGAGCCAGACAGAGAGAAGCTTGATAGGAAAGAGATGGGTTCATACTTTTCCCAAGTAATTGAGTGTTATGAACACGACTGTAATTCAAGGCGGTACGATGGGTAGCCGTTTGGATTAAGGAATGTGATAGATGATTTCGAATATATGTGTATAAATTATATATTGCTTCAAACGTTAATATACCAGATAATAAATATATTAAATGTATTTAGATGTACAGTATGCTACGTCTATTAGTCCAATCATTCTGAGGGTTCAATCAGTCACTCTCCTGGTGGTTAGCATTAGCCATGACGAAGGAAGGCAAAAAGTGCTCTTTTAGACGATTAACAGAGAGAATAGATTCATTCTTGAGGCGCTAACATTCGCAAGCCTTTCTTTGACTCAGTTACCTAATTGCACACATTTTTATTTAAGTGTGATATGGTGCGCTGTGATACAGTGGATATCGACTCGGAACGAGAAACCGGGGAGCCGAGTTCGAATTCCAGTTGAATCCATTGTATTCACTTACGCGCAAATACCCTTGGGAAAGGTATTAATCCGTCTCTTCCTTCCAGTTATGGGTTAAATAGCAGGACAGACTGGGTTCTATAGCCTTGGTCGGCAACCAATCTACCGCAGAAAGCAATGACAACCTACTGCGGGATAATCTTCTGTCCAGTCAGTCATGTCTCTTTCGAGACATGATCGCCCAAGCGTGTATCACGTATGGCACCTAACTGACTGACTGATATGGTGCAAAAAGCCCGGATGGAAAAACGTCGAATTGAAGTCCGGATGGGAAATATTTCAAACCTGGCGTCACAATTCTACCGTATTTCATTTTTTTTTCTGTCTTGGACAATACGCATGCGACTTGTTACCTTTTTCACAACTGAGCATGCGAATATTCGCCGAACAGAATCAAGAATTAGACCGGAGCGTACAACGGTAGAAATGTCGTAAAAATTTGCAATAAAGATGAGGACAACAGTCCGAACAATGTAAATAATATGAATAAAATCGCAGTGAGAAATTCTTGAACTGATCTAGAATATCTATGTCTGATCTCGTTCAAAATCCTCTCGGACGGATCTCGGACGGTTCTCGTCCAGAATCGTCTAAAAATCGTATGCAGGATGAGTGTTTCCTTTTCTTTTCTTGTTTTTTAAATCTTTCGACCAGCATCGACCAAATAAAAGAGAAAAGATGAATGGCGTGTAAATACAAACTTGGAAAAGTTTTTGGCACTTTTATATGTAATACGGTGAATTTTCCATTATTCACGATATCTAAATTTATTTATAAATGGAACTTTGTCTGTGTGTGTTTGTAAGTGTGTGTAAGTGTTATATCTGAGGGGCTCGTAAAACAATTAATTTATATAAAACAAACATTAATAATGCTGACAGACTTGATTAATGTGTCATGGGGGTGTGCAAAACCATTCGATACCGAGTGGGAGTATTAGAAAGAATCTACCAGTCAATAATCCGAATGTGTGTGTAACAAAAGTCAGAAGTTATTTTTAACATTTATGAATTGGTGTGTTGAGGTACAACAATAGCTTTCTGAACAAATGTTTATATGGACGTTTTAGCTTGTTTTGATGTCAGGAACCCGTTTCTTGATGTTTTAAAGCTAGTATATATATATATATATATATATATATATATATATATATAAACTTATTTATAAATGGAACTCCAAACGGCTGAATCGATTTTCTTGAAAATTAACAAAGTTGTACTATAAGTGTTTGCGAGTGTTTTTAGCTAGGTTTTGTGTCGAGGTACCCCCGATAAATATCGAAAATCGATAATTCGATAATCTAAAAAATCAGGTTATAGATACAGTAGTCTGATTTTAATCAAATTTGATACACTCATAGACAAAGACATAAGAAATGATATTCAGAAGTTTCAAGCTTGCAGTTCTATTCTTGGATGACTTATTTGACTCCGATATTGGACGTAGACGGTCATGGTTTTCATGGAAGGACAAGGCACATGGAAGAAGAAGAATACTGGATAATCTTTTACTCAGTCAGTTATGTCTCTTTCGAGGCATGATCGCCTAAGTGTGGATCCCGTATGACACTTAAATGACTGACACGAATTTAAATATCTGAAAAGGGTATGAAATAGTACGGAGAGGTACATTGAGATAGTGAAAGTTGTCTTACCAAACCTCAGCTAAGTATTAAGAAACAAGAAAATTTAATTAGAATGAAAGAAAAGAGCGTTAGGATAAGTCTGCTTGATGATGCAGGATGTGTGTTTCCTTTTCTTTTCTTGTTTTTTAAATCTTTCGACCAACATCGACTAAATAAAAGAGAAAAGATGAATTGCGTGTAAATACACACTTGGAAAAGTTTTTGGCACTTTTATATGTAATACGGTGAATTTTCCATTATTCACAATATCTAAACTTATTTATAAATGGAACTTTGTCTGTGTGTGTGTGTTTGTAAGTGTGTGTAAGTTAAACGTTAGTAAACGTTTGCATATTTAAAAGAGGATTTACGATGCGTTATAAGGTTCAATAGAATGAGATAATTTACAAGAAAATTACTTTTATGCAGCAGTTTGCATAGATCACTTATGAGATCCAGTAGGTAATGCTTTGAGTGAATGGAATTGCCGCTACAAAAAAACAGTACTTACTCTTGCCGAAAATGAGCACTCTTTTATGGTAGTGAATTAATACTAGACAATCTCCTCACAGATGGAAAGGAGACCTGAATTGATGTAAGTTTACAACAACAACAAAAATGCTAAAAATACCATAGGCCGAATACATGAGCAACGACGATGTTTTTGTGAAAATAGAAAACGAACGACTATAATTAACTCCAGGAAGAAATAGTAGAGTACATCATCAAAAAAGAGGGCTTGGAAAATGTGATATTCACCGAACATGATGAAGGCAAGAAAAACAGTGGAAAACAATGTGTAAACAAGTAACTTTACTAAAAGGGTTGCAGGATTTGGGAAAGGTATGTGCGTTGTGGCGCAGTGGATATCGGCTCGGAACGAGAAATCGGTTAACCGAGTTCGAATTCCAGTTGAATTCCTTACATTCAATTACGTGCAAATACCCTTGGGAAAGGTATTAATCCGCCTCTTTCCCTCCAGTTATGGGTTAAATAATAAGACAGATTGGGTTCTATAGCCTTGGTCGGCAACCAGTATACCGTAGAAAGCAATGGGAACCTACTGCAGGATAATCTTCTGCCCAGTCAGTCATGTCTCTTTAGAGACATGATCGCCCAAAGCGTGTATCGCGCATGGCACTTAATTGACTGACAAAAGATTTAAATTATTAAAAGTTACAAACGACAGGAAATTGTGGAGAGGCATGACCACCAACGCCCTGAAGGGACACAGTAGATAGAAAAATAAGTTTATAATATCAGAAAAATATTTTATAATATTTCTTTTATGATTTTAATCATGTGAATTATTGAATTATTGATTCTTTGTTCTTAAAAATTATATTTTTTCTCTCAAGAATCTTGTCTCAAACGAACTGCTCTCTTTACCAATAAACAACTGCCTTTAACCTTAAAGAAAACCATTATAAATATCTTCAGCATTTGCACCGAACTTTAAGCTTTCACTTTTTTTTTTTAATTATGTAAAGGAAATTAACCTGAAAATTATATGGACTCAAATGATAAAATAAATTCTAATTTTACATCGAATTCAGTTTCGATATTCTTGTAATAATAAATAGTATTTCAATTTTCTAATCCATATAAAAACGAAAATTAAAAGTAATACATTTATTTAATCTCACGCGGATATTAATACATTTTAAAACTTTAAATATAACCTGCGTGTTGTGCCCAAAGAGTAAATTTGGTGCAGAATTCAAAACATACAGGTCTTGTTTCGTCATCAGTTTGTAATAACGGTTTCCTTATCATCACCAAAGTTAAAGCGTCATCAAGACTGTTTAGTATATAGATGGGTGACCGCGTTGGAATACCAGGTGCTGTAAGTTTAGATATGTTGTTCATTTAATAAATAATGGTTCGGAATTGTTCATTCGAAGATGAGAGTTTCAATTCAATTTTGGTTTATTATATTCACTTTCGCACAAATAATATTTTGTCGACAGCACGGAATTGTAGGGTGAGCACGACACCATGATGCAATTCTCACAACCAGAAATTTGAAACTAGGTTACTGTACTGCTTGACATTTGCTCCGGAATCCCCAATATGAACATTTTTGAATGTTTGGGTGTTGGTTTGAAGACAGTGCCGAGGATTTGGAAAAGAGTTGAATGATTCTAACAGTGATTTCTTACAAAGGTTTTTAGAGTGATCACTAGCGATGGCTACGTTATGCATCTGTTCATCTTTCCACAGCGCCTCAGGCTCAACACGGAGGCCTACATCAGGTGTCTTCAGGAGGTAGTACTGCCCTAAGTCTGCTGGAAGATACTATGTCTGGCAACAGGACTTTGCACCATGCTACATAAGTAGGAGAACTCAGTCATAGGTTTCGGACAATTTCAAATTGAAGGCAAGAATTTGGGAAAGGCTTCCACAGACGAGAAATTATTTTATAATCATACGCCCCAAGCAAGACAGTTTACTGCCACTGATGAACATAGAAAGAAAGTTATGAGATAGAGTGACAGGTTATATGAGGTGTCAGGAAGTGGGTAAGAGAAAGATGAAAATAGTGATGAGAGTGGAGTGGATGGAAAAAGGAGCATGAGAGAGAGGATGCAAGTTAGTGAGATAAGAGATGACTATTAACTTTACATTTAAATTCTTGAACATTTTAGCTGTCGGGGAAGCAAGTAAACGGAAGGGAATTCCACAGGCGGTAAGTGCGAGGAAAGAAGATGATGGAATAGAATTTGCGTTTACATTATATTGGTTTCACAGTAAAAGGGTGAGACCTAGTTGCTAATCTTGTGGCACGAGTAAATTCATACATCTAAACCAAAAAAAGGTAGTAATAAAATTGCATTCAAAATATTTAGAATTCAGCATTAAATATCTAATGGTGGTGGGGACGCACTGCCGAACAAAAACAACAAAACCAAAGTATACACGCGCTTTATTGCAATGGAAATATTATTTTCTGGGGAAAAAAAGCAAGTCTGCTAGAAGTTTCCAGAATTCCAGGGTTCTAAATATTCAAAAGAAATAGATAGGTTCGCCATTCTTGTTCAAACAGCCCTCGGTTTCTTGAACGGAAATAGAGTTTTATCTCTTGTTTATTATTAAGCATTGGGTTTCCGATTCATTGTATAATATTCTCATTCCCTTTCACTTTCAGTAGCTTGTTGAGTCTTAGTGGCAATATGGCCTTGCTTGGTAGGGAATTGATAAAAAAATAGCTGATAAATTTTAATTGAATATTTAGATTTTCCTATTAATGTGTTGTGTCTACGGCTATATCGTGTTGAATACACCGGCTCCCGTCCGATCACCGAAGTTAAGCAACATCGTGCCTGGTCAGTACTTAAATGGGTAGCTATTTGGGAATACCAGGTGCTGTAAATGTAAGGACCAAGAATGGTCTACCGGTTCTCCAGGTTTAGGGGTTGGGTGCAGGGCTAACAACCCTGCCCTGTAAAAAACAGTTTGTTACAGAAACAGCAAAAAAAATAAATAAAAAATTGCTGCCCTATGCACCATTGGGTGTGATGGATAAATGATGATGATTAATGTGTTGTGGATTTTTGTCGCTAATTTGTTGTGGAGTTGTGACGAAACTTCGCCGTAAATTGTTGTGACCAGTTTGTGCCGAAAGTAAGACCCGGAACAAGTAGATAGTTTCAAAACAGTGTATTAGTATAACAACGTATTCAAAGAAGTGTTAATCATAAGTAATATAGAAATAAGTAAGTCCGAAGGTATTATCACGCTGCCTGAGTCGTAGCTGTCGTTAACTACTCGTAACTGCTACTGTCAAATGCCCTCAACTCCTCTCCTGAGAAGTCATGCAGGTATATAGCAAGAGGAAGAGTACATTCCTCGTAGGAAGGTACCATTACATAATGAAAAGTACTTTTTGTGGTTTAAATATACTTTTTGTTTATTCCAATAGCACAATTTTTTTTTCTCCACCTTCCAACATCTCTCTCACGTAAAGTGCTCAGACGCACTACGTTCCTTGGTTTCGCCAGGTCCATCCTTCACGGCTAGGACCCGCCATATAACTTGCATTTTATAAAACGAACCACATTCCCTACGTATTCATTCGGTGAGAACTAAGATTTACTGGAACAACTTCTTCCCACGAATCACTGTTCTGTAGAACCGACTAAGAGGATGTTTCTCGGAACACTGCAATCTTAACCTGTTCAAGTGTAAAGCTAACCGCTATTTTTTCCTATCCGTACAAACAGGGGCACCTCGATGTAGTGCAATGGTTAGCCAACTTGTCTCGCTAGAACCTAATACAACTGAGTAGTGAGTTAGATCCTCCCTGAGTACCCCTTAGTTTCGGCCTTTTGCCACATTTAAACGGCGCTTAGAAAATCAACTACCTTAATTACTTAAGACAACGAGGGCACCTCGGCGTAGTGTAATGGTTGGCAAGCTTGTCTCGCTAAAACCTATTACAGCTGTGTTGTGAGTTCGATCCTCACTGGGTTTTTGATACTTTCGGCCTTGTGTCATATCTAAGCGGCGCTTAGCAAATCAACTATCTGTACAAACAGAATCCTAACGTGAGCCTCCACTTCATGTATCCTCTGGATCTTGTACAGAGTGAACACTAATGTAAAAAAAAGTACGATTATATTTAATTTTGTAGAAAAAATAATTTAGGATAAATACCTATTAAACTGGTGTGCGTTGTGGTGCATTGGTTATCGGCTCGGAACGAGAAATCGGGGAGCCGATTTCGAATCCCAGTTGAATTCCTTCCATTCACTTACGCACAAATACTCTTGGGAAAGGTATTAATCCGTCTCTTCCCTCCAGTTATGGGTTAAATAACAGGACAAATTGTGTTCTATGTCATTAGCTGGCAGCCAGTATACCGTAGAAAGTAATAACAACCTACTGCGGGATAACCTTCTGCCCAGTCAGTCATGTCTCTTTTTAAACAGGATCACTCAAGCGTGTATCACGTATGGCACTTAACTGACTGATATATTAAATATGGATCGTAATCTGATAAAACACTCACAAAGAACAAATAGGAAACGTTTATCAACATAACACATTACACTTTTATTAAAATTTCATCAGAGAATAAAATATAGAGAAAGAAAGACATTTTGTTATTTGTATAATTTTGTGTTGTTTTATTTTTATTGTTCAAACAGGCTTTACATGCATTCGACTTGTTAAGCATCGTTGTTATATATTATAGCTAAAAAGTTCAACGGTAACTATCCAAATAGTATTAGATGCACCTTGTAGTTTTATAAAAAACATGCAGAACATGAATTTAATATAGTCAAAGAAAGCTTTGAGAAATGACTGATTATGAATTGTAAGAAGATAAAATCTGTTCTCTTTAGCAAGATGACTAGATTAAGATGAGAGCTACAAAGTGGATAGTATTACACCTACCCATAATACCTCAATTGTGACTCATTTAAACATACGGGAACCTACCAAAATCCATCCCCGACATACTTATAAAAAATACAAGTATGCCTCATCTATATGGAGAACGATTAAAAAATAGAAGCACTAATAATAATAAAAAAAGCGTACAGTTGGTAACATTAACTATTGACATGGCCATTATGTGCTGACTGTGTTTGGAAAATAAAACATTGCTACAACTTTAGACACAAACATATAAAGCCCACACATTTATTTAAAAAAACTAAAAATTATTCTTGATAATAGCTAAAGAACAACCAAAATCGCTTGAATTTGCTGTACATTTAAACAGTTTTTACACAATTTATGTCCAGATAAAAAATGAACGCTTTTACGAACACAAAATAAATAACTAAATAAATATATCTCATCACATTCCCCTATGTAGCCCCCTGCGCAACAGTGGCAGTAGAATGTCTTGATTGGGATGGGATGATTAAAAAAAAAAAGCATCATCGATGTACCTTGTCAGTGGTCTTTAACAAAACTTGTATAAAAGATGGATTGCCAGTTACGTGTCATGTGTGAGATACGTTTTCGACCGACTGAGCAGAAGATTTTTTGAGCAGTATTTTGCCATTTATTTCTACAGTAGCCGATCAATGCTATAGAACCCAATCTATCCTGCTATTTAAAATATAGGCTACAGAGAGAAGAGATGGATAGATGCTTTTCCAAAAATTGTGCGTAAGTGAATGCAGCAAATACAACTGGAATTTAAAATCTTCTCACTCGTTCCGAGCCGATATCCACGACATCACAACACAAAACGCTACCTTAATAAACATCTATAAAAATTGCTAGAAACGTTGTATAAACTTTATTTACTTTTTATTTTATCACTAGCAGTATAGCCCGACGTTGCTCGGGTGTAATGAAAGCTTTAAAACTAATCCATAGTCCTGCAGCTCAGACTCTTTGGACTTTGGCACGAAAGATTAAAAAGCAAAAGTTGTTTCCAGTTAAAGCGAAACCGTACACTGAAAAAAAAAGAAAGGATGGATGTAAGTCAAATTTTGATTTCCTGGTATCGATATCAAATAAGTTCTTTTTTTAATCGTAAACTGAATTTTGAAGGCTAAATAAGTCCTCTGAGTAAATGGTATCATGGCTAAGATTAAGAACTACAATTATACCTACTTAGAGCCAAACCCGAAGCAAAAACTAAAATAAAAGGGCTGGAAAAAATATAGACATACAGGCAGATAAACAGACACACACGCAAACATCTTGCCTTTTATATATATATATATATATTATCGATTTTCTGCACTATTGTAAGAACTGCAACCTTGAAACTTCTGAATATCGTCTCTTATGTCTTTGTCGATGAGTGTATCAAATGTAATTAAAATTGGCCCACTCCTATAACCCGATCTTTTCGATTATCGATTTTCGATATTTATCGGGGGTACCTCGACACAAAACCTAGCTAAAAACACTCGCAGACGCATATAGTACAACTGTGTAAATTTTCAAGAAAATCGGTTCAGCCGTTTCGGAGTCTATAAGTAACGGACACACACAAACACAGACACACACGAAGTTCCATTTATAAATAAGTTTAGATTCTATTATTATTGATCTACATTTGACCTAAAACTATCATATTTCTCGAATCAGTACATAACAACCAGATAATCTATATCTATAAAAATTGATGTGTGTGTGTGTGTGTGTGTGTGTGTGTGTGTGACATGAAACTTTGATGCACGCAAACATTTCCATATCGATTTACAGAATACGACAGAAATCTCCGGAATGCTTAGAATTTATGAAATCCTCTCCTCCGAGACCCCTTACGCGAATTCAACCTAAATCGGTTAATTTGTAGAACCCAATCTATCCTGTTATTTAACCCATAAGTGGAGAGAAGAGAAGGATTAATACCTTTCCCAAGGGTATTTGTGCGCAAGTAAATGCAAGGAATTCAACTAGAATTCGAACTTGGCTCCTCGATTTCTCGTTCCGGGTCGATATCCACTGCACCACAACGCACATCCACAGTTTTATGGATATATTTCTATAAAAAGTGTATTTTATAGATTCAATGTGTTTTGACCCCAGTTTGGGGGTTATCTATTTACCCATATCTGAGACTCTAACAGGTGCTACCACTCAAGGTCAGGTTAAACTTGAGAACCACAGTATTTAAGAGGTGGTTCCATGCTCCTCACAACCTCGCAATCAGAGGCCTTGCTGCTGGATGCAGTTTACTGTCATACTCAGGACCGGTAGCACCTTTGAAAGTGCATGAAAGCCATATCACGTCAAATTAAGCCCGACGGTGGGAGGGCTTTGAATAGACGTGACTCTGAGTGCCGTCGATAGTAGTGCCAGCACGTGCCACACGTTATTGTTACCGAGTGCTTGAGCATTCTGACCTTGCTCAGACTCTTGTTCACGTTAGATAACGGGCTCTCACCCACAAACTGCAAGTAAGATCCATTCAGCACAGCTTCATTTGGGCACTGAAAAATCAACTGTGACTCAGCAGGAGTCTGCAAGGGGGATTATCTAGCCTCCTTGATAGTCAGTCAGTTAAGTGCCATACGTGATACACGATTGGGCGATCATGTCTCGAAAGAGACATGACTGCCTGAGCAGAAGATTATCCCGCAGTAGGTTGCCATTGCTTTCTGCGGTAGACTGGTTGCCGACCAAGGCTATAGAACCCAATCTGTCCTGTTATTTAACCCATAACTGGAAGGAATAGACGGATTAATAAAGTGTATTTGCACGTAAGTGAATGCAATGAATTCAGCTGGAATTCGAACTCGGCTCCCCGAGAGAGATCCTAAAAACTATGTGATCAGCCATACAGTATTCTTTTTCACGGTGGGTAATGAATAACTGCATAAATGTATATCAAAATACATTTTGAATATATTGGCATATGGGAACTGTACTTGCGTACAATTTGCCCCTTTTTCTCTCAAACTTTTTTTTTAATCTGACGTTTCACTTATTCTTGTGTTTGCATGCAGTTGGAGCTTCTTCGTCATATTATTTTTCCTTCCGTTTGTTTCCCTAGTTTAGACTAATAGCCGCAAGGTTATTAAACAGGTCTGTTTTAAAACATATTTCCTTTAAAATATTATCATATCTAATGTGTGTTTTTCCTTTCTTTTTGCAGGTAAGTCGTATTTTATTTTTAGCAGAAGGTATAGGTAAGCAGCATTATTTATTTATTTATTTATTCATAAAAGGTAAGTTTCCATCTATAAATTCCCGCAGTCGAATCTAATTCTTTGTCTCTGGAGTGTCAGAGGATAAAAGACGGTTAGAAATCATAATTTTCCAATATTAGATTAAAAAAGAAAGAAAGACGCAACTATATGAAATGCAAATACCGAAATTTAACACGGTCGTGCATGAATCTACTTACTAAATTTCTGTTACTGATATCATAGAAATTTCTGTTACTGATATCATAGAAATATTAACATTTATGCGTGAAACATTCAATTATTTCTCTGTTCTTAACTTTTTTATTTATATTTGCTTGGTTTTGCCGGGTTAGAGTTTACTACTTTGCACACGGATACAGATTTTTATTTTATTTTATTTCATTTTATTTTTTTTTAATCATATAACCCCGAGCAAGGCGGTAATGCCACTGATGTGCAGGGGGCTACATAAGAGTAAAAAGATTAAGTAGAAGAGAGTGAAGAGGAAGACGAACCAGTTAGAAAGGAGCAAGAAAAGGATGGGAATACAGGTGTGATGACAATTGCAAAGGTGGAGAGAAAGGAAAGGATATACGGGGTGGTGAAAGAACTAGAGTCAGTTGGTTAATAGATGAGTATGGACACTGCATTTAAGATGTAAGGGTTCGAGTTTAGAAAAGGGACCCATTTTGGAGTATCTTTTTATGAATATGAGGCAACAGATAGGCAACAAAATAACACAGTTGCATACACACACATACACATTTTTGTTTTTGCAAAACAGGAGCTAAAAAATTAAAAAAGTAAGTGTCTTTTAAATAAATCTCTCCAGCTCAATAAACCAATATATATAGTCATCCGCAGACAGATCTGTTTCGCTGTATCACAAATCATCATTACGATTAGACAGCCGATTGCTTTTTACCCAGGATTGAAACCCGACCAAACTGGCGTCAGTCGGCGATTCTACCTCTGTGCTACGGGCGCTCGGTAGAAGGAGGCAGACTTTTTAGCGTGTATATTATCATTATACATGCCTAATAGCTGAGTGTTCTAATTCATTGCTGAATGAACGATGCGTAGATGCCAGAGTAGCTACTGTTTTTCAAAGTTTACCATTCTTCCACAGTGCTCAATCAGGGTGTGAGAGCGTAAATATATATGAAATGATTTGTTTGAACATTAATTTTGACCGGTACTTGTATTTAAGTAGATGTTCTGTTTATAATCAAACAGTATTATATATTTATTTCTACCGGCCTGATTATTTACGATAAGTTTTTTTTGCGAAAATGTGTGCCATTCGGCAGGATTCAAATCTGCGACCCCTATCCACATAGGGGTAGCCACCATGTGATCTGGCGCGTCTGAGACCTCTCGACCACGAATGACGATCAGTCTAAACGAATTGAAAACTCGCCCACGTCATAATGATGCGTTCAATTTCCAGTAGCCATCCATCGTAACGGTAGCCTTATTAAAGTTCGCACGATTATGGACAAGCCTATATTCCAAATAAACTATCGAATGCAAACTTGGGCAACCTAATAGTCCTATATTGGCTCTCTTAACTAGAACCCTGTGAAGTAGCCTAGCTGTCCTTATTCATCCAAGTCTACACTACCTGTCGGGGTTGTTCATTACTATGCTCATTGACAAGATCAAATTTGTCGATAAAGTTACGATCAGGTAACTGAATTTGAGACGATATGAGGTGTCGGGATCAAGGACGGCATTCAAATCCCTCGCTAAAATTATCCGATAGGGTATCGTCAAAAACAACTTGTTCCGCCGAAACAATCCGGCACAATTAGGCGTATAAACTCTAATGAGATTAAAAACTTTATCCTTTATAGTAACATCTAACAGGCAAAGCCTGTCGGCCTGATCTGCGAAGACAAGTGCACACGCCGCATTGAAAGATTGATCCTTAGAAATAAAACGATGAAATACAAAATTTACCCAAAAACGAAAAAAAAAATAAATAAAAATAAAAATAAAAATAAAAGATATGAAAACAATTTATAAATTCGGCGAATGTAAAAAAAAAAGATTACAGTTTGAGAAGAATATATTTCGGTACACATACAAAAATATAAAAATAAAAAAGTTTACCCAAAATAAGAAATAAGTTTAAACTAAAAAAAAATTAAAATTTTAAGAAATAAAATCAAACAAGAAAAAAATTATCTGGAAAAAAAAAAACGATATATCGGTTGGGACCGAAAAGGAACATTGAAAAATTAAACCACAAGAAAATTTACTATGCAAAACGTCAAAACAAATTAACAACAACGGATGTCTGTTCAAGAAAGATCTATAAGTTACATCAAGTAAAGGAGGCAATAAAAAGACGCACACTATAAATTAACGCAAAGGAAATAAAAATAAAAGACAGTAGTCTGGTAAGACTTTGTTAAACCAGAAAAGTAAAAAGAAAAATGGCGATTAAAGCCCACGAGAAAACAAAGAACAAGAAGAAAAGCCTGAAAAGTAAAGAAAAAATAAAATAAAAGACAAAAAAACAAACTAAACAAACAAACGGAAAAGTTAAAATAAATCAAATTAAACTTAACAGACAGTTTTTAGGCCAAGCAATAAAGTTTACTGTCTGCGTTATTCGAAAGATTACATTTGATATGAACACTTATAACAATTGTACCTGTCTGAAAAAAGATGGTCGAATAACATCAGTAATAAGACTTCTAAGTTAAGGACTGGTATTTATCTATGCCCACCATTGGGAAGAGATGTAATGCATAGGCGTCTTTAACATGGCAACCAGAGCGCTTGCACTTAGGCCAAGAATTAAAATTTGTCCAGCGAGATTGGGCAAAATGTGTCTATTCTTCTCTGTCGAGACTCTGTCCATAAACGGAATCTCAACTGGCTCGAACTTGTACGAAGACAGCGAGCATGTCGATCTTTTTCGGTTGAGTCTCAGTATTTATTTCTTGTATAAAATACAAAAAACTGTGGCACAAAGCCGAACAAGGAGTGGGGTAGAAGTTGGTTCTCGCTTAACTATCCTATACCTAGCTAAACACTATCACGACCCATTCACTCATTACAATTTGCACAATCACCACCTCATTCATCAACTCACAATCCTTCATACACAATAACTTTTCAGTTGGGTCTCAGTCTGGAGAAGGATCCCCAACTGAGAGCTTGAGAGGTGCTTACCAGTCAGCAAGCTACCTGACAGAAACAGGTTGGTATTGAGGAGATCGTGTTAAAAGATTGTGTTTAACATGGGGAGATCGAGCGCTTATATTCGGACAAATGGCCAAGATTTGTCCAGGAATAGTTTGAGATTGGGCACAAAGCCTGTCTTATTCTCCTCAGCCAAATCTCAGTCCTTAAAAGGAAGATCACAGAGAGTCAAAATCTACCCGAAGACAGAGAGCTTGTCTGTTGTGAACTAGAGAGCAGACTGACTGCAATTTACTAACAATATTTGCTGATGCCTGCCAACTGAGACGAGATACGACAGAAGGTCTGGCTTAACGCGGATAACCTGAGCACGGACATTAGAAGCCCAGGGTTAAAATTTGCCCTGTCCCTGTAAAGAGATAGATAGATAGATAGATAGATAGATAGATAGATAGATAGATAGATAGATAGATAGTATAAACATATACAGAAAGATAAATATGAAAATATAGACATAATTGTATGTATATATATATATATAAATATATATAAAATTCTGTCTAGATTTTCATATTTAACTTTCTATATCTGTTTATGTTATATATCTATCTATCACTTTACAGGGACAGGCAAATTATATATTTATTATATAAATTATAGTTAAGTTCTTAACATCTTTTTATGTATCACTGCCTGTTAAT
Organism: Ascarosepion bandense; assembly: GCA_037127315.1. Classification (NCBI taxonomy): domain Eukaryota; kingdom Metazoa; phylum Mollusca; class Cephalopoda; order Sepiida; family Sepiidae; genus Ascarosepion; species Ascarosepion bandense. The sequence goes on from JBBBDQ010000456.1 coordinate 1,991,689, forward strand.
ATATATATATATATATATATATATATATATATATATATATATTAACAGGCAGTGATGCATAAAAAGATGTTAAGAACTTAACTCCCAGAGATATATAGATAGATGTAGAGACGGATGGACAGATAGAAAAATATTTATATATATATCTACACCGCATGCTTATATATATATATATATATATATATATGTAAGCATGCGGTGTAGATATAGACGAACCCAAAGGAGTATCCTGTACATACAGTGGTAGGATAACTCTCTAAGAGAGCTCTAAACATATATGCATATACATGCATATAGAGCAAATATAAGAAAAACTTAAGGCAGACACGTTATTTCATGGTAAATCGGAAGTTTAGGCCTATTTCAGGCGAACCATCATCAGCTTCCGTCTTTATTGTACAGAAGATTTGGCACGAATGAAATTCACACACAAACACCCCCGCCCCCCAAAAAAATGGAATAAAAGATAAAGATCACTCCCTTGAGAGAACATTTAAGAAAAAATACATCATTACATGTGTTTATTCACCGAAGTGATGTAATGATGTATTTTTACATAAATAGTCTCTGTTAAGGGAGCGATCTTTTATTCCGTTTTTCTTGTTGGGGTGGAGGGCTCTGTGTTCGTGAATTTCATTCGTGCAAAATCTTCTGTAAAATAAAGTCAGAAGTTGATGATGGTTCACCTGAAATACGACTATATTTCCAATTTGCCATGAAATAACGTGTCTGCCTTCATTTTTTATTATATATATATATATATATATATATATATATATATATATATATATATATATTGAAATTCAGATAGAAAATTATCTGAAACTTAAATAAATTTATCTGAAATTGGATTATATAAAAAGAAATTATTTATAATATATATATATATATAGAGAGAGAGAGAGTGAGAGAGAGAGAAAAGGGAGAGGTTGATTTTAACATATCGAGATACATACATAGATAGATATATGCAATATATGAATGTTATGTCTTCTGCAACTACCTTTAATAAAAAACACACACTGCCTTAAAGAATTCATTTATTTTCTAACCAATTCAAACAATTTTTATTTTACTCGGATACAAAAATAATTAAAGCAGATTCTCGTTTTTTGTTATTTTATTACGTGAAATGAAATTACGTTTGATCTCACATTCGTTTCCTACACTGATTTAACAAACCTCCAATCAATTTCTTTACAGTTATCTTATATGATCAGATTTCAAAATCAATTTTACTCTTTAAAGAAAGATATCACCCTGTATTTGTCTAAGAAAATTGATTTGCCACTCCAATCTATGACACCCAGTTGCACCAAGCCATTAAATGTTGATGGGCGTAGTATTTTTGAATTTTTTTTATAGCATCCATTGCTCGAAATTCTTTCAAAATCAACAAAACATATTTTTTCACGAGAGTCCATAAAAATGTAAAGTCTTTTCTAATTTAATTTTAAATGTATTAGTCACATTTGTTGAAGTCATATTTTAGCTATATACCATAAAATATCTATCAGGCCAGTGGGAAAAAATATTGTATTATCCTCTGATTTCTTGCCAGTATTCATTATTCAAAATAGCCGATCGTTTTATAACTGTATGTGTGTTGTGGTGCAGTGGATATCGGCTCGGAACTAGAAATCAGGGAGCTGAGTTCGAATTCTAGTTGAATTCTTTGCACTCACTTACGTGCAAATACCCCTGGGAAAGGTATTAATTCGTCTCTTCCCTCCAATTAAGGGTTAAATAACAGGTTGGGCTCTTTAACCTTGGCTGGCAACCAGTCAACCGCAGAAAGTAATAGCAACCTACTTCGGGTTAACTTTCTGTCCAGTCACTCATGTCTCTTTCGAGACATGATCGCTCAAGCGATGTTGCATTTTACTAACTGACTGACTAAATAATAACAATAATAAATTAAACTCATAAGTGCACCTCAAACATTATGAAGAGATTTATGTACGTAAAATGTCTTTTTTAATAATATGCACGCTAGAAAATGTCATAACGCCATTTCTAATCTATGTTCTCTAGTTCGGATCCGGAAAAAACTGTGTGTATAACAGAAATCAAAGGAAATATAATAATAAAAATAATAATAATAAAATGAAGAATTTGGGTAGCCAACAATATTCTGGGACTATGATTTTCGTAGAGATTTTTATTTTTGAGAAAATGATCTATGAAAAAAAAATCGTGTACACCAGAAACCAAGGAAAATAGAATAAAAATGATAATGACATTAACATCAATAACAATAACGACATCAATAATAATGATAACAGCAACAATATAAGCAAAAACGATAACAACAACAGCACCACCACAAACAACAACAACAACAACAATAATAATAAAATAATATGCCATTAAATTTACCTGAAAAATCGCGAAAAAGATTGCAGGAAGGCCCACATCTATTAAACAGGCGAAGAGGCTCATCCCTTGTTCCCTGTTTAGGATGTGGTTTCCGGCTTTCTCTTTTCCAACACTTTTTGATCTGAAAATGGCGCCGCAGCAATATCGGTACTGTTGATCCGATTCAAAATCAACAGCATTTAAATCTAAAAGAATTTACATTTTGGCTACACAGTGGCAGAATTTGAGACAATTAGAATATTATTTATTGCATCATTCGTATATAATATCACACATCAGGTACTTGCAACTCTAATATATATATATATATATATATATATATATATATATATAAAAGATTTTAGATTATTACAATGAGTACTACATATTTCACCGCGTTCTGATGTTATTACCGCCTCATGATGCTATTATCGCGGCTCGTCAGGACGCGGTGGAATATGTAGTACTCATTGTAATAATCTAAAATCTTTTATAAATTATATATATATATATATATATATATATATATTATTTTGTTAAATTAAATAAATGAATTTAACATTGAGCATTGAGTTCTCTTGAGTTCGTCTCTATCGGAATTTACTTGCATTGTATACCAAGTGTGCTACGTTATATATACACTTGGTATACAATCCAGGTAAATTCAAAAAAGATGTAAATATTGCCCTATATATAATATATAAGGTAGCACACTTGGTATATAATCCAGGTAAATTCCGATAGAGATGGAAATATTGCCCTATATATTATATATAACGTAGCACACTTGGTATACAATCCAGGTAAATTCCGATAGAGACGAACTCAAGAGAACTCAATGTTAAAGTGGGCATGTGGGCGTCTACTGCAAACCAAATAAAAGAGAAGGAATTTTCAGTTTTTTAATTCGTGGTGGGTGATATTTAGATTACCCATCGTTGTACCATTTGGATCTGAAGAGCCGCACCAAGAACACAAGAGCGGCGAAATGTGCATAATCCAAATAAATAATTAAAAATCCGTTACGTAATATATTACTCTGTTAAATAAATGAATTTAACACTGAGTTCTCGCGAGTTCGTCTCCATACATACCAAGTGTACTACATTATATATATATATATATATATATATATATATATATTCTCAACTCGTTTTGAGTTTGCTGGATGTGCATTGTAGTGCATTGGATATCTGCTTGGAAGGAGAAATAGTTGAGCCGAGTTCGAATTCCAGTTGAATTCCTTGCATTCACTTACGCGCAAATACCCTTGGGAAATATATTAATTAGTCTCATCCTAGTCATGGTTTAAATAACAGGACATATTGGGTTCTATAAGCTTGGCTGACAACCAGTCTACCGAAGAAAGTAATGGCAACCTACTGCGGGATAACTTTCTGCCCAGTCAGTCATGTCTCTTTCGAGATATGATCACCCAAGCGTATATCATGTATAGCACTTAACTCTCTCCGTTAAGCCCAATCTCGGTAGAAACAAGCATAAATTACGTAAACGTAACATTATTTGGTTTAGCACACCTTTCAATCGTAACCGCCACACTAACATTGGCAAACTATACCTTAACTTAATTTATAAACATTTCTGCCATTCACCCACACTAATAAAAATCTTCAGCAAAAACAATGTCATAGTTAATTATTGTTGCGTTAAAAACATAGATAAATATTCTTCTTCATTACACCATGATGTTCGTTAGAAAAGATTACAAAAAAAAACATTTAATTACAAAACACTTCGGAGATCACAAACACAAACTGAAGTATATTGTAACACTAGTAGTATACACACATAAACACGCACACATACACACAATAATCACAAAGGCGCCCTTCCACTTTGGCAGGGGTCAAACTAACGGTCAGGCCAACACACTTAGATAATGGACATATCAAAGCAGACTGATACCATCAGACTATAAAAATCCGAACTATCAATCACACATATACACACATACATGCACTACCACACACACAGACATACACACACACACACACACACACACACACACACACACACACACACACACACACAAACCAACAGCAGCAGCAGCCATGAGGACCATTTGTCTAAAGTCTCGGACTCAAACACAATTGCTCTAACATTCCGAAGATGAGATTTTAATCTCGAAATATTAATGTATAATAAATAGATGATATCCAACAAATTATTTAAACGCATTGTGACAGCCTTCAAACCCTAACCATAATCCTAATATACACAATGCTTCAAGCAAATTACAAGACTTTCCTATAGATAAATATATTTCAGAACATAATGCTATGATATGACATAAATATCTTATAGATATTTTTGTCAACAACATCCGTCACCTAACTAAAAATGACCCTTCTAAAAATAATTGCAACTGCCGAAAAAATATAACCTGCTCATTGAATGGCCAATGTATATATGAATGTATTGTTTATAGAGCTGGAATTCATTCGAATGATAATGGTGTCAAATTTTACTTTAGAATTACTTCTAACAGGTGGAAGATAAGATTTAACAATCACATGTTGTCTTTAAACAACAGTAAATACAGAAACAGTCCTGCTTTATCCACACATTATTGGAAATTAAAAGAAAAACTCCAACAAAAACCTTATAATTACCTGGAATATCTTAGCAAACATTACAATGGAAAAGGAGGTTAATGTAAATATAATATGCCTTTTAGCAAAAATTTCATCTTAAACCATATCAAGAATTCAAATTTGCTTAATAAATAAAGTGATTTATTGACCACATGCTGGAATAGAAAAATATACTTACTTAAATTCTTAGACCCAGATTGATATAGATCCTTATTTATGTTTGTTTGTTTGTTTGTTTCTTTCTTTCTTTTTTCTTTCTTTCTTTCTTTCTTTCCCCAGCAAGATTATTTTTAATAATTATGAATTAAACCCCCTTTTATTTTTACTCCTTACATTTTTCATTCTTAATTCTGAATTTTACCTCTTAATTTGTTTTTTGCTTTTCTTTTATCTTATTTTTATTTTTATTTAAAATTTAAAAAAAATAATTTTTCCTACATGTTTTATGTACATGTGATATTTAAATATTTAAATTTTTAAGACTCATGATTTATGTCTCTTTGTTTTCTCCCAGCATTTTATTATTATTTAGTTTTAATTTAAATTTTAAATTTTAAATTTTGAATTTAAATTTTAAAGTTTTATCCACATGTAACCGTAGAATATTTACATTTTAATCTTGTTATTAAAAACGCAGTAACTTAACTTTATAAAATTTAATTCCCATAAACATTGAGTGAACCTAAATTTAAATCTATTAAACTGTCAGTTTGAAATATGAACCTGATGATTGCATAAAGCATGAAACTCCGAGTTGTGCCATAGACGTTGAATAATATGTATATTTAGTAATATATATATAATACAGATCAGGTCATACATTGAGCACTGTTTATTAACACCTGAATATTTTATTATATATTTATAAAATGTATATAGACATATATATGAATAATCTCAAATCTACCTTTTGTACAGGGATACATACAGAGATAAATATTAAAATGCACTATATCATAGCTTCATGTACTTAGAAACATAAGGAGAATTGGTAATGTGATTGGTCCTGACCTAGTAGCTCGACTCCAGCCACTTTGTTATCGGTGGAATGTGGCTACCCTTTGTCTTTTCTACAAATATTTTCATGGGCTTCTGCTCTGACGAACTTAGGTCAATGGTGCACTCTCCACAAGGATTTACTCGGGCAACTAGACTAGCGACGAGGTCACCAATCTTTTACAGTTAGATCAACCAAATGCAAGCGACAATTCTACTCCACAGCTTCATTTCTCGCGCTTCCCGCCTGTGGAACTCTCTTCCATATACTTGCTTTCCTGACGGCTACAATCTCCAGGAATTTAAATGCAAAGTCAATTTCCATCTCTTATTCAATTAACTCCAGCTCTTTCCACATCACCCCGTGTATCTTGTTCTTTTCCTTTCTCTCTACCTTCGCAACAGTCTTCACTCCTGTGTTCACATCCTTCTCTTGCCCTTTCTCTTTCACCCCCATGTGGCTGGTTCGTCTTTGTCTTTACCCTCCTTCTTTCTAAAACTTTAACTCTCTTATGTAGCCCCCTGCACATCAGTGGCAGTACCGCTTTGCTTGGGGTGAAATAATTTAAAAAAATAGCAAAAAAGCACCACCACACAGCAGTAATAGCAAACGTTGTAAATTATGCCTAGAAGAGAATCTAGCAAAAAGCAGCTTTCAAAAATCAAAATATTAAAATATTACAACGAAATAACTGGAAAACGTAGACATGGGAACAATTATCTAATATGCTACACAAATAACAACAAAATCAAACAAAACGAAACATACAAATACTATAAATATTTAATATAAAAATTAAAAAGTAAAAATATAAATACAAATACAAATACAAAAAGAAAATAATAAATAAAAACAAAAATACAAAATATATAAATATAAAATATATATATAATAACACTCAATCACGACAAAAGTCAGAAAATAATACAACAACCACTAAACGAAAAAAAAAATCACATAAAACCCACAAACCCAAATATGCTCAAAAAACGCAAACAACCAACCATGACTGCGAAAAATAAAAAACCGTCACGGAGCAGAACATGGAAATAAAGTAAAAAGATCAAACCAATAAAAGAGGTCTATGCAACAACAAAAGAGGCCAACCCTAACTTAAAAAAAGCAACTAAGTGAACATTTAAAGCAATTAGGCCAACATCCCAACCATGCGTACACAAAAAAACAATAAGCTAGAAACATAAAAATAAATCATACACCTGCAAAATGAAAATGAAAATAAAAGGGACAATAAAACAAATGAAAAAGAAAATCAACCAATCACAAATATGACCACTCCTAGAAAATCATGCCATGCTCCATATAAACAAGAAAAAACTGGGACCTAACTGCAAACCAACCCTACTGTGTAAGAATATCATAACGATGTCTTTACGAAACTTTGATGTCAGCATGAATCTGCTCAGTTAAAGTGACAAACTCTTTGTGTTTATGAACACATCATCTCTACCACGATATCTAGCACTTTACGATAAAATTCTCCTTGCCAAAATATATTCTATCAGTATAACCGCTAAAAACAATGTTGGCGCTAAATGTTATCCCAATCCCAACTGAACACTACATATATATATATATATGTGTGTGTGTGTGTGTGTGTGTGTGTGTGTGTGCAAATGTATGTGTGTATATACTTGATTCGAATTACGCACAGACTTATTTATTTATTAGGAGACATAGAAAATGTGTATTATAAATATGTTCTGTTCCTAGTTGCTGCTGAAGCAGCCTCTAGACAAAAAAAAAAAAAAGATTCAAAGCCTCAAAGCATTTTTATTTGCAGTGTAAGATAATCTCCGTAAATCATTGCCTATTAAAGTACATCTGCAGTTGATTTCTATAGGAAAACGAAAAAAAAAAAAAAAAAAACGAAGAAAAGTACTTGCAGTTTTTTCGGATTCATTATTATTGATTATCTCTTTAATGAGAGAGGAAAACCCCTTTCGCTGAAGGGTTTCAGAGGGAAAACAGGATCTAGTTCCAAATTATAAAAGAAAAAACTGAAGGCCAATTACAAGAAACTTTAAAAATTTTTCTCTATGTTTTAATCTATTTACCTAACAACCTACCTATCTGTTAGACTAAATGATTAATTATTTTTTTTTATATCTCGTTACATTTCTATCGCGTTTGCTAGCCATCCAAACATGTCATCTTCTTAAGCATTCTTGATGACAAGGTAGATGCGAGTTATCTATCAATAAAATTCTGATTCTATCTATCTATCTATCTATCTATCTATCTATCTATCTATCTATCTATCTATCCCAGCCGTTTCTCTTTCTTTTATCTATCTATCTATCTATCTATCTATCTATCTATCTATCTATCTATCTATCTATCCCAGCCCGCCTTTCTTTCTTTCTTTTATCTATCTATCTATCTATCTATCTATCTATCTATCTATCTATCTATCTATCCCAGCCGTTTCTTTCTTTCTTTTATCTATCTATCTATCTATCTATCTATCTATCTATCTATCTATCTATCTATCTATCTATAGAAATGCATATATATATATATATATATATATATACTCTGCTCATATCTCCCATTCTGACTCAACAACTCAACAACTAAAAGACGTAAACTAAGATGCATAAAATAAAATAAGTGTTTTGCATTACCGAGAGTTGAGTTATTTTTTATATTTTATAAGTAGATTGCAATTACACGACATCTAGCGTCTTATCTGAAAGCTAAATAATCTAACACTAAATTAATGATAGCGTTTTGCTTATCAATCTGTAATTATTCTAAGTCAGCAGAAGATTCGAATACAGATATATGACCAATTATTAATCTGTAATTCTGTTTAATGTACTTATTTACGATTGGGTGTAAAAGTTGCATACAGTATATATATATATATATATATATATATATATATATATATATATATATATATAAATTCCGATAGATTTAGATGGGGGGATAGTTATTTTCCACATTTCAGTTTAATACATGCAATTTCAACACCGTTTTATTGAAGAACGAGGAAAAATTCTAAGGCCGGAGTCAAGGGCTATTAAAAAAAAAAGGGGTCGGAAATGTTGGCTATTATAGGGTTAAGCTAGAGAAATATTAGTAATTTTTCTTATGGTATTATGAGGAATGTGGCATGACCAATGTGGCATTCACCAATTTAAAAAAGAATCTATTTGGACTAAATGGAAGAATGAGATAATTATGGCAATTTAAAATTATTCCTCTGAAGACACATACTAATGATTTCTCTACGTTTATTCAGAAGTATATTCTGATATTGAAATTTCAAAATTTAAATTTTTTCTGTTTAACATTAATTACATCTATCCCTTGATATTAGGAGTACTTGTCTTGCCTATCAGCTTCCACTTAATCTGTTGATTTAGGTTATTTTCTTTTAATTACTAGTGTTTTCGAGGAAGGGATAATCAATGTGGACAATTTTGTCACTTAACTGAGTAGATTCTACTATTGAAAAATAAGGAGCGAGGACATTATAAGGCTGCCTTCACGAAACTTCGAAGTCGACATAACTTTTCTCAGATAAGTGTCAAAATTCTCCCCATTAATTCTGTTAACGCTGTATCTAGCACCGGCTCACTTTATACAGAGACAATAGCGAGGCCGCGTCAGCTCAGTTCATTCTCTTCTTGACCACCAGTTATGAAATATATATATATATATATATATATATATATATATATATATATATATATATATAGAGTATATCTATTTTAATAAAGACCGCTGTATATATATATATATATATATATATATATATATATATATATGCTAACTCTCTAAGAGAGCTGTAAATATGTTTTTTTTTGTTTTTTTTATAAGCGTTTCACCCCGAGCAAGGCATGTCACTGCCACTACTGTGCAGGGGGCTACGTAGAGTGGAGAAAGGCTGATTAAATATAGGAAATAACAGAGGGTGATAGGCGGGTGAGGATACCGAGAATGAGGGTTGGGTAGATGAGAGTGTTGTGAGAATAGTTAGGAGTTAGTGTGATAGGAGGTGTCTATTGACCCTACATTTAAACACCTGGAGATTGTAACTGTCGGGAAAGCAGACTTGTGGAAGGGAGTTCCACAGGCGGGAAGCGCGAGAAAAGAAGCTGTGTATGTATATAAATACATATAGAGCAAATATAAGAAAAAGTAGGGCAGACATGTTATTTCATGGTAGATAGAATGTATAGGCCTGTACAATAAAAACAGAAGCTGACGATGGTTCGCCTGAAATAGGCCTAGACTTCCGAATTACTATGAAATAACGTGTCTGCCTTAATTTTTCTTATATATATATATATATACGACTTTATTTGTATTTGCGATTGAAATAATTTGCTAAAAGGATTAGAAAAAAAAATACGTTTTTTAAAGTTTTATTTCAGTTTCCACATGTCCTCCATCATCTAATGGAGTCAAATCTGGCGAACGTGGAGGCCAATAAAATGCCCTTCTTCTTCCGATCTCCCTGTTTACTTATCCAAAAAATAGTTTGTGGGAAAATTTATTCTAAAACTCTCTTTAATAATATATGACATTTTTTACAGATTGTTTCTCTCATAAATACAAATAATTTTATAATTTTTTAAAAATGCACACGGACTTTAGGACACTCTGTATATAATATATTAGGTTGTCCCAAATGTTCGTAAACACTTGCAAAAAATTCAAATTTTACTCCCCAAGTAATCTAAGGTTACCAGAAAACACTTGCAAAAAATTGATATTTTACTTGCAAAAACAACAAATATTATTGCTCAAAATAAAGACCATCATTTTCCAAGTCTTTCTGCCATCGATCTGCAAGCTTTCGGATCTGGTCAAAGTACTATTCAGCCGGCTTAGAATCAAAGGATTCTTGACACGCTTCCTCGACTTATGCAATTGTTCCTTTAACTTCGGCAGCACAAATCTCTTCTGCAGATTTTCTGGTTGAAAACCTCACTTCCAGCAGTATTGAATCAAATCTCGCAGCTCAATCTTATCAATTGCCATCTGGAATACAAGGATGAAGATCACTATAACAATATAAACGCAAAATTGCATTAAAATTCAACTTTTCGCAAGTGTTTACGAACTTTTGAGACAAGCTAATATTTCCCTGCTGTCACGTTCAGGAGTTTTGATTATATTTTTCTCGTGTTATAATGTAAGGTACACATTTGTAGATGCATCATTATATATGTTGCCGTCATTTTAAACAGCGTATCTATAGAAAAAGTTTTCGTGATTTTTGACGGCACCAGCCCACTCCTATCAATAACAAACATATATTAATCCCTGAAATGCTTATTCTGCTGGATCCAGTCAATTGCACACTCCTCTTCACTTGCTAAATATTTATGGTTATTATTGATAAAAAAAAAAAATGATATGCAAGTTAGAAAATTTTAAAAAAATAATTTAAATGAATTTTAGTATCAAATTAATCCTATAACCATGATTAATATTACTGATACAATACTTCTTCTTCTTCTATGTGCCCTGTCCCTTCAGGACGTAGGCGATCATGGATCTCCACGTCTTCCTATCCCTTGTGGCTCTTAGTATGTTTGCTCCTGTTGCTCCTGGCAACCCCCGTTCCGTCATCCACCTGATCAGGCCCTGCAAATATGTTATCCGCTGCCTTCCTCTGTCTCTCCTTCCTTCTATCTGACCAGTCAGTATCAGTCAGTATCAGGTTCTCCAGGCTTTCCTTCCTCATTGCATGTCCCAGGAACTTCAGTTGGCTCAGCATCAATTTCCTTTTTGTTGCCATTCTTTCTAACACTTCGTCGTTGCTTGTATGCTCAGTCCACGATATCCGTAGCATCCTTCTGTAGAACCACATTTCGGCCGCTTCCAGTTTTGTCCTCATTTTCGATGATATTGTCCAGCATTCACAGCCGTACTGAAGAACTGACATCACGTAGCAGTCTAGCACTCTTTTCTTCGTTTCTATTGAGATCTTCCTGTGTGTTAGTATTTTGCTCATCTTCTGGAACGCGTCCTTTGCCATGCCAATTCGCCTTCGGATCTCCGTGTCGCACTTTCCATCTCCTGTTAGAACACTTCCTAGGTACTTAAATTCTTGGACTTGTTTGATTCTGTTATCCCCCACCTGTATTTGGCATTTTGGGTTGTATCTTTTGCTGATGACCATGCACTCAGTTTTCTTAAAGTTTATTTGTAGTCCCATCTTGTCACTCTCCACTGCTACTTTCTGTATGAGATCTTGCAGTTTCCTTTCCGTGCCCGCAATCAGTACTGTATCGTCCGCGTATCTTATGTTGTTCAGGTTGTGGCCTCCAATAATAAATCCTGGTGTGTCATCTAGGGTCCTCAAAATATTCTCGCTGTATAGGTTGAACAAATCCGGTGAAAAGACACAGCCTTGTCTTACGCCTTTTTCTATCTTTGTGTATCTACTGAGGTCGTTACCTGTCCGTATGCAGGCCGTTTGCTGCCAGTAGAGATTCTTGATTATTCTTATATCTTTGCCGAAAATGTCGAGGTTTCCTATCATTTCCATCAATTCTTTGTGTCGTATTTTGTCGAATGCTTTCGCGTAATCAATGAAGCATAGGTACAAGTCTTTCTTCATTTGTAATGCCCTTTCAGAGAGCATCCTAATCATGAATATGGCGTTCCTTGTTCCAGTGTCTTTGACGAACCCGCACTGTTCCTGTCCTATCTCTGGCCTGAACGGTTATTTCATTATATGCACATGATGATTGCATAGGGCATGAAACTCCGAGTCATCCTATAGACTTAAGATGATATATATATATATATATATATATATATATATATATATATATATATATCATATCATATCATATCATATTGGAGGTGAAGATCGCTACGCACTTGCCGGGTAGAGTCCGCATATATGAGCCGATTACATTCCCGCAGTCGCAGTCTCATGAATCAGCGATCGGTGAAAATCTGTTAAATTCTGTAAAACGCAGGACGCATTATTCTCCAGATTTCTTCTCCAACGTGCGTCTTGGAGTCCCTTACCGTTAATATACAACGTCCTCTCCTTTGTTGGCAGAGAAAGTTAAGGTTTAAATTAGAGCTTTTCGAGGAGACTACCAACCAACATAGGTAATATAAAACTTTTAATTTCTTATTAACCCATTTTAAGCCAGTGTCCTAATTTGAGGACAGCATAAAAACTGTACAAAAATAATGGGTATAAATCATTATATATAACCATTATTATATGTAGGTAGTGAGGACATATTGATTCATTAATAAAATTACCTTCCAAATATTGCCCGATTGGAAGAAAAATTCTTGTGATTTGTAAATGAATTAAATGTTCTAAAACCTGAGGACACTGGGTTAAAATGTGTTTTATCATAAGTCGTTGTTAAAAAATTTTTCATAGCAATTTTACCGACGATATCTATTCTGACGAAGTGTCGGCCGAAAGGCGCCTAAAAATAACAGTTAAAACTAGGTTAATATCATAGTGGATATGGATGTATTTACTTGGGAGTTAGTTCCACAATATAGAGGTTCGAGTGGAACTTCTGACCAGTTGAATAGGAAGGGCATGAGAACAGTTCGCTAGAATTAACATGGCATGGCAGCCCTTAACCGTGAAGGTTTTAACTATATATATATATATATATATATATATATATATATATATATATATATATAGTCATCCGCAGACAGATCTGTTTCGCTGTATCACAGCTCATCAGTACGTTTAAACTCTGATTGCTTTTAGCCCAGAATTGAAACCCGACCGAATTAGCGTCAGTCGGCGATTCTACATATATTTGATTTGTGTTGACAGAATTAGAGACACGGTTTAGAAGTAACGTGGTTTTTTTATTGTTTTTTTTTTTTATTGTTTTTGTTTTACAATCTCTAATTAAGTAATCACTTAACATTCCACAAAGTACAGAGACACTTTAAGAACTTTGCACGTTGATTGGAAATCACTGATGCGACGACCAGGTTAACTTGAGATCGAGGTAATGTTTAAAAGTAAAAGGAAAAAAAGAAAAAGAAACCACTTTTGGACAGGTCTCTTAGGGGAATAAATATATTCAATTACTGAACAGTGCGTCGCAGAGGGCCGACATATATTATGATTTATTTTTATTTTATTTTTCATCCTTTTTTTCTTTTCTTATCATGAGTAGTCATTTTATTTGAGGCAATGTCTCCGGTTGTCATTGACCAGAGCAAAATTATTCTTTGCTCTGAGAGCACCACTGGGACAATTACTTAGAAAAGAATCATTCATATATTTTAACGTTTTTTTTTCTTATTTAGTTATTTCTTTCTTGCCATTCTTTCTTTTTTACCGCGTCTATTTCTGTAATAATTTCCTCTGGTTTTTGTTACAGAGTTCTCACTTATTCGTGGCATCGTTCAACCGCGGTCAACATCAGCAACATCGATTGATAAATAGATAGAAATGATCTATAAACTGGCAATATAATTAAATAAATGGTCATAAATCGATAGACTTGAACAAAAAGGTAAATTTTAACCAACTAAAACAGGTACCTGACTGATTTTAGTTTAACGGCTTATCATCAAGCCTTTGCCAGTTATTTAAAACCGTAACCTATTTTGAGTTCGAAGTATAATTCCGTTTTTCTACGTTGATATACAAAATTATCATTTAGTGTAACAATATTTTTTATTCAGATGCAATGTTCTTTTATTCATTACACCCCAAGCAATGTGGGACAGCCACCAGTGACCAGGGGTTTACAGTGATAGAAAACACTGGGTACAAGGGAGAAGATTTTACAAGATTGATATTTACCTCGTCCCACTCTGACAAAGACGTGGATGTGTCACAAAGTCAAGGCGTGCGAACGGGCAAGGGCCCAAAATTACCCAGTTCCCGTAACCGCCAGTCGTGCTGGCCCCGGTGGCGACCACAGTTTCACCCGTCTTGTGCAATGGGGTGCCAAGGTCTCGAGACACTCTTAACTTGGACCAGGTACATCTGACCATAATTTTTCTCAGTTGCATGTCTGTCCTCGGACAGAGATACAACTGAGCCGCACTCTACTAGAGGACAATGACGCATTTTCTCGTTTAGACCCTTGAAAAATAAATAAATAGGCAAAAGTTTGAAGTCGGCATGAATTGGTTTACTTAAAGAGGCAAACCTTTTGAACGATCGCAATGTCGAGCACTGCTTGACAAAATATATTTTATTCGTAAATTAAAACAACCTTCGTACTAAACATTATCAAAATTAACACTGCTTAACGCGGTAAAATTTTCCTTTGCCTATTCTATACGTTTATGGTTAGGGAACAGCGAGTCCGACTGACACAAACTCGGTCGCGTTTCGATCCAGGCCAGGAGTAAGTAGATATCTAGCCACTCGTGATAAGCTGCGATACAGTGAAACAAGCTTGTATGTGGACGACATATATATATATATATATATATATATATATATATATATATATATATATATCCGAGTGAGTATCGAATGAGGAGAGAAAAAAGAACATTTTTTTCCCGTCCAAAACATTAATTTAAAAAAGTGCTCGATATATGATATATAGAGCAGTGAATATTTATTATAAATTATGTTTTAGAACATGTACATAATTTCTCCTATATATGTCCTCTTCCCTACAATCATATGTTTGTTTCAGTGTTTGGATTTAAACACTTCTTCAGGGGAAATAAAGGTTTGGAATCATTCTCTGTTTATATTTGGTTCGTTGTTGTCGTGGGCGTTGGTTGGGGTTATTGGTAATTAAGTGAATGTCTCGTTTTGGTCGTTAGACGTTTGAGAATTTGGTGTGTAAGTGTGAAATTGTTGATTAATGGTATTATCTGTTGGAATGTATGTTTTATCTTTTTATCGGTTGGGTATATTTTTTGGTTAGGATTTCTAAAGAGGCGCTGATGAGTGGTCATTTTTATGGTTGGCTATCATTTAATTGGTTTATGTCTGCTGTTAGAGGACCTAATTCCTGTATTTACTTTGATCCTGTGTCTAGGTTTTCATAGACGTGATAGGGGTGGGGTGTTTTTTCTTTCCAATTTAGATTTTTCGGTAAAATATATATATATATATATATATATATATACCCCTCTTCTCTTTCCTCCTTCTTTTTTTCTCTTCTCCTTCTTTTCCTCTTTTTTCTTCTTTTTCCTTTTATTCAAGTTTGGAGTATAATTGTATTTTGGCGAAGTTATTTTAAGAAATCTAAATTTGTATTTTTTGGGAAGTAAATGCGAATTAGCGTTTTATCAGTTTTTTGTATAAAGTTGTATGTTTAATCTTAATTTTAAGTTTAGAGGGTTGTTTTTTTCTTTTAATTTTTTTTTAAATTTATATATATATATATATATATATATATATATATAAAATAAAACAAAAGTTTTGATATTTAAATCCGTTGAATAGTCATTTCTACGAGGAAATCCTCGCTTCTTCAGCAACGGCGAAACGAAAATTTTATAAAAATAAAATTTTCATTTAATAAAATAAAATGAATATTCAACGGTTTTAAATACGGAAATGTTTGTTTTATTTTATATTTGACTCTGTAAATAGAATATAATTTGCATCGAGCCCTCCAATTTGATCAATTTTTATACTAATTAAATTAATATTAATTAGGATCGGATTTTGGTGATTTACCGTTCAGATCATCCTTTTGAATTTAAAATATATATATATATATATATATATATATATATATATATATATATATATATATATATATATTCTTAATTTCTAAGAAATGAAGTATACAAAAGAAGAATATTCAAAAGTTCTACAATATATTTGTATTGAATACTTTTTAATACAACTGTGTTGTTGTTCAATTTTTTATGAAGTAATTAAATAATCAATATATATATTTTAAAATAACTTTAATCCAAAAGGAAAAACAGGAAGGTAAATTCTAAAGACCTGATCCTAATTAATATTAATATTTTAATGTTCCAGGTGGAGAGCTCAATATAATTAAAATTACAGAGCCAATTATAAAATAAAATAAATTTCGATGTTATAAACCGTTGAATGATCATTTCAACATAAAATCCCTAAGAGAGATTTCACATCTCATCGGCAACTACAAAATTTCAAAATGAAATAAAAAAGAAATAAAAAAAATTGAAAATAAAGAATTCACTGGCGGAAGTTTAAAAATTTACTTCACAAAAACTAGATAGTAATCAATGTATATTTTTAGATTTTGAACAACATTACTTTTAGATTGAGTTGTAAGTGAAAAATATAAAAAATTGGCTTTGTCTAGCTTTACAAAGTGGAAGGGTGTTAACGGATGAAATAGGAAGTGGTGTTTGATTGAAGTGAGCTAAACAAAACAGAAAGAGAGAGAGAGAGAGAGAGAGGAAAAAAGAAAAAGAAAAGAAAAAGGAAAATTTTCTATTTCTTAGTGACGCTAGAGATGTGTCAACAAAACTAGCGTTTATAAATGGGTTAAAGTTTTAGAAAAAAGATTTTTAGAAAAAGCTTATTTGGGGAAAAAGCTGATATATGATTTATGTAAATTTAATTAAATTAATCTAATTAATTATAAATCTAGATTTAAATTAAAAATAAAAATAAAATTAAAATATTTTTATTTTTCTAAAAAAAATTTTTCATAAAAAAATTAAAACTTTTTTTAAAAAAAATTATAAAACATTTTGTGCTGTGAAAAAAATATATATATATACATACTTGCAGAAAGAATTGGGGGTTAAGTTAGTATAAGTAGTCTTATTTCATAAAAGGGTAGATATTAATAGGAGAAAGTAAGAGGAAGGTAGAGGGGTTCAAATTTACTATTTAAAAATTGAATTTATCAATTAATCAAAAACAATTTAATTAATATTTTCTCTTTTAAAAACTAAATTTAGAATTTAAATGTTAAATGTTCACAAATTTCGCTCTATGACGGCACTTACTAATGAATTCCTTTCTAAAATTCAAGAGAAGGTGCTGGTTTGGGTACTTTAATATTAGTATTTTTTCTTGCAGACACAGATCGCATCTATCACGAAAATTCCTCGGAATTCGGGCTGAACCTATCAATCTCCAGCTAATTACAGGATCCAGCCCTTCTTCCTTCATTTTCTAGAATCTCTGTGAAAGGGCTGTTTGGTATTTTTGACCTGGGTTCGAAAAAGAATAACTGTGATTGTAATATCTTTGCTTAAAAGGCCTCGCGGACATACCAATATAAGTCCGGTAATTTTTCTTGTTGGTGAAATGTGACATTCATAAATTACCTGTGTGGATTTACATTTGCCCTCCACCGGGCAGAGGTCCACTGAGCTACAGTTACATTTATTTAAAATTCCGGACCCAGAGTCAGTATTACATAAATTCTTTAGAATTTGTCTATTATGAGAATTTATAATATTGTTATATTTGAGGTACAAGAGTAGCTGATTTTTAGAGTGTTTCTTCTAAAAAATTTCCGTAGAGGATTGCTGCTATTAAAATATTTGTCTACTAATTTGAGAAAATAATTACCAATATTGATATTTGTTAGTTTACAGTACGGAGGGTTAAACCAAATTATCTTTCTTTTTCTACAACTATTTTTATTTTTTGTATTAGATGATTCGGGGTCTATTGTAGGTTTATTATACGTTACTTTGTTCTTAAATGCACTTTTTTGAAGGGCCTTGTTTTAAATACCTTTACTTTCATTGGAAGTTTTGATGTTTGATGATAAATGGTTAATTCTATTATTTACTATGTTGGGTATTTGTTTTAAAATATTTTTTGGGTGATTGGATGAAATATTAATGTAAGTTGGGAAAACTATTTTCTTTGAGAAATGCCTGGGTGCATGTTATCGCGTATGTGCGTGCGTGTTAGTATTCATGTTTGATAGTTTTAACTATAAAACAGTAGTTTTATAAAACAATAGTTTTAATGTGTCTATGTCTTTCTGCTTATCTCTTTGGCAGAATGGGATTTTCTGTTGTCGTTTCGTTCTAATAAATGGTATGACCAGATTAAATCTTGTCTCAGACGGGCGTAGAAATTCAAATAAGAAGTATTCCTCTTTTTCATTCTTTTTTTCTTTGCCTCTGATCCATAATTAAAGAATAAGTACTAAGTCTCGTATTGATCTCCTATTGATTATCATCGAGGAATACTTTCAAAGACGTTCTGGAAAATGTCATCGTGTCATACAAACTTTCGAGTTACTACGCTTCGCTAAATACTGTTTCAAAGACAGAAATAAAACAAAATTGTTAATTTTTATCTGTTCAGGAAATGTTCACAGCCTAAGCTTAAAGATTAGAAACGAAGAAAAACGAAATACGTAGAAAGGAATCATGTTAAGTTTCGTATTGTACATAATATATTTTAATCTTTGTCACTATCTTTCTCTCTCTCTCTCTCCTCCAATCTATCTATCTATCTATCTATCTATCTATTACAGACTGTTCATTATCAATTTATCTATCTATAATTATTATTATATTATAATAGCATACTGCAATTCAAACGCTTTCAGTTTCGCTGTTCGGTACACTATAGAACACCAAATCTTGAAAGCTTTTGAGTTGCATTATGCAATAATAATAATAATAATAATAATAATAATAATAATAATAATAATAATAATAATAATCCCATCTTCAGAGATATACAAAACTTGTGTTGATAAATACAGCTCACACACCAGGACAGAGGTTCCCAACCAGTGAGTGCGACCCCCTGGGAGTCGCGAAGCCTTGGCAGAGGTAAGCGACGCCTTGGCCGGGGACCTTGTAGCCTTGTTACAAGTAGCTTGGGATAACATTAATTGTATTTCATCAATTACATTTTTCAATCTCTTACATTTTTTCTTCAGCTCGTGATCTCTTCAAGCTGTAATCCGTGACCCATTTCTGGTGCGCTATGTATCAGGCAAACTCCAATGTCAGCATGATAGCCTTACGTGTCCTTGTTCCATTTGCTTCAACCTACTTGTGTGAGGCAGGATGTTTCACTCTTGTCAATATTAAAACAAAGAATATGAACAGATTGGATGTTGGAGATGACATGAGAATGGCTCTAACAAACACTCGGCCACAAATTCCAAAGCTTGCTGCTGAAATGCATCATCAGGCATCTCACTAGCTAGGTTGGATAGCTTTTTAAACCTATGATAATATTATTTTAAGAAATATATGTTCTTCTTGTGAATTCAGTTTGGACCAATATGCTTTAATTTGGTAATAAATAATTACAGAATTTTAAAATATTTTTTAGATGATTCTTTCCCTGTCCTTCACAGAAAATAAAAATAAAATTAATCTCTCTCTCTCTCTCTCTCTCTCTCTCTCTCTCTCTCTCTCTCTCTCTCTCTCGATATAAGCCTTCCGGCACAGAGCAGGCCTTAAATCATTTATAATAATAAAAAAAAATTAACTTGATAGAGAAATAGATTACAGATATCTGTTTCAACATACATACAGAACATAACATGTGTATTAAACCTGTCAGATGTACAGTTTGAGAGCCTAAACGCATGGCTATAAAATAGGTAGAAAATAACAAAAAAAGTAGCTAAAAGTTGTAAAAACCGTCGTAATGTATAGCTTCAAAACGTCAATTCCGCGATTTTTCCCGTTTTTTCGTGATCACGGAATATCTGCGTTCCAAGAGTATGTTCTTTTGTTAAAAGTACCATTTATTGTGGGTTCAGTATGTTCGGGGTGGGGTGCACATTGCATTCTGCGCGTAGAGGGGCCGCAAGGCGCATTCTGCGGGGGTGTGCGATGTTGCTAAGCACGGCACTGAGGAGAACTTTATCTATGTAACGCTAAAGATTTTATAGGAGATATAAAAAAAATGAAATGTAGCCATAACAACAAGCCACGACAAGCCTTAGTTCTTTCAGCAGACTTGAGACTATTGCAGAAATCGAATTACGATAAAAAATAAATAATAATACTAATAAAATATCTATGCTCTACTTCTGTATTGAGCACTTTTTAAAGTAAATATCAAACTGTGGAAGATATATCTACTAAGTGTAAAGCACTTAGATCTCTCTCTCTCTCTCTCTCTATATATATATATATATACACACACACACACACACACACACATATATATATATATATAGAGAGAATCGCCGACTGACGTCAATTCGGTCGAGTTTCAATCCTGGGTTAGGGGCAATCGGAGTCTAACCGTACTGATGAGCTGTGATACAGCGAAACAGATCTGTCTGCGGATGACAATATATATATATATATATATATATATATAGTGAGCCAGACGAACCTGCCTAGGTTTCACCTAAACGGATCGTCAGGGGAGCCAGCTTTCACTCACGATCCGTTTAGATGAAACCTAGTTAGGTTCGGCTGGCTCATTAGGTGCTATTTAGTTTGCTCTAAGTTTGTATCGAGCGCTTTCTGTTAGATGATTTCTGTGTTGGGTTTTTTTCTTTGGGCTTCGTGCTGATTTCGGTCCGAACACTTTTGAATGATTTTCATACCCTAAGCTCTTTCTTTTTTTACAATCATTTTCCTTCGTTCGTCCATGAGAATTAAAATACTTTGTTGTTGTTCTTTTTTTTTAAGGTTTCTTTTCACCAAAAAACATGTCAAATTAGTTTTAGAAATTGTTTATAAATCTACCATTCATCCATGCATTCAATACTGTTGCCATATCTGGTTGGGTGCTCTTGCTGTACATCTCGAGGTTCTCGATAAAATCCAATGAAGTGTCTGCAATGTAATGGATCCTAACCAGGCAACTCGACTTTAGTCACTTTCTCACTGACACGATGTTGTCCCCGCTGTTTTTTTCTACAAATATTACCATTTCATCTGCTCCGACAAGCTTTTGTGTTTCCCAGCATCATGAATTTACCCGTGCTACTAGAGTAGCAAATAGGTCCCACACTTTCACCGTCAAAATAGTCAAATGCAACCGTCACTTCTACTACAACAGTTTCTTTTCAGACACCTCACCTCATTCGTTTGCAATTTCCTTCCATGCATTTGCGTCCCTGATGGCTACATTCTCCAATAGTTTATGTGCAAAGTCAATTGCATCTTTTGACTCCCAACTTTCTCTTATCATTTCTTCGACATACACGGTAACTTTATCCCTGGTCTCACATTCTAACCCCAGTGCATCAGTGACGATTCTGCCTTTCTTGAGGTGAAATGATTATAAAAAATATTTATCATTCTAACTGATTTTCATCCAAATTCACACACACACACACACACACACACACACACACACACACACACACACACACACACACACACACACACACACACACGTATAGTAATTTTAGAATGATTTTTTAAATTTAAAATAAGGATATATATATATATGTTTGAATACACGCTATGATTATTTATTAAACAATATATTTTTTTAAATTTCGTGTACTGGTCTGCATCTTCAAAAAATCTTAAAGAAGAAAAAATAAACTGGAGAGCTCATATGCAAGAAATCAATAAGATTTCTACCATATTCAGCCTGGTTGACGTAAAACAATAGATAAGGATTCCTGGTGTAAAGTTAGTTTCCAGGGTAAAATGTGTATGCAAAAAGTGTAAACTTATGGTGCAAATATAGTGCTTTACCTTTTAAGTCCTTTATTGAAAGGAATATGATGATTTAATTTTCAAAATAAGTGTTATTTTGCTCATTTTACCGCGGTATGCCCCAATCCATTTTACCCAGGATACTCATTTTATCCCAGTAGACCATATGCTGAATAATGCTTAAGCGGAAAGTTCACAATTTGTCTCGATAATTTTGATTTTATTGAACATTTTTTATTTTTTCCACACACACACACACACACACACTCACACACTCACACACTCACACACACATATATATATATATCATAACAGAATTTAGTTTTAAGATAAGTTATATTTATGGATCAAAGTGCTCACTATCAAGGGTAGAGCTAGTGTAAATATAACAGTACACGTATAGGTTAACACCGATTGACGACAGTTTGTTTCATGCTTAAAAGCATTCTTCAGGCCATCTAAAATTGGATTGAATTTTACGTTCAAGTAATAAAACAGAATATTGCCGTTGAGTGCTGCATTAACACACCCCCACACAAACACACACACACACACACACACACATACATACATACATACATACATATATATATATATATATATATATATATATATATATATATATATATAAAACACGTTGTGTTAAACGATAGAGGCAACTTAGTCTTGCCTATTTTCTTTTGTATCTTCTCATATTTTCTAGTGAGGCTTTTTATTTCCGAATTATATTTATGTAAAAATTTCATAATTCGGAAATAAAAAGTTTCATTAGAAAATATGAGATGATACAAAAGAAAACAGGCTAGACTAAGTTGTCTGTATCGTTTAACATAACGTGTTTAAAAGAAAAGATGCTGCCAAAATATTATATATATATATATATATAAATGGCCATTTATCTCAACACCCACAGGCGATAGCGTGTTTCGTGCTAAACGCATTTGTCAGTCCAGCAATTCTTATGAAAGAGCTAACATTGCTGAGACAAAATGTGTTTGTTGTAAAGCACATGAAAAACATGGTTAAGTCTGCTTAATTATCCTTTATATTCGTAATTATCCCTTTTGTAT
The DNA here is from genome assembly GCA_037127315.1 of Ascarosepion bandense. Lineage (NCBI taxonomy): Eukaryota > Metazoa > Mollusca > Cephalopoda > Sepiida > Sepiidae > Ascarosepion > Ascarosepion bandense. The sequence continues at coordinate 2,015,277 of JBBBDQ010000456.1, forward strand.
TCAATGTTTAAAGATTGCTTTTCTCCCTATATCTTTTTACTGCCTTATACTGAATATTTTTTAACTTTAACCTATTAAGTAAATTAATTTTTCTTTAGATTTTATATTCTTTTTATGTGGACGTTGAAGCATGTTTTAAAAGCCAAATTTATCCATAGAGAAACACTTTTCCCATACTGGTTTCCACTTTGCACCCTTTATGACAATTCAGACTTCTTGATTAACAATATTTTATACACGTGGTGGATTTGTGTAAGGATTTTCGTCAGTGAATAAATAAAATATTGTTATATTCTATTCGCAAAGTGACTCTAAAGTTACGTTTTAAGTCAACAATGCAAAATGCATCTAGAAGCATCCAAACGGAATAAACTATATCATAGAAAAACCAGAATTAAAAAAATAAAAAAAAAACAGAACCTAATCTGGTAAAAATAAGAAAATAATAATAAAAAAAAAGGACGAAACAACTTTTAACTTAGCTAAATAAAGAGAGCTCAATAATCTAGACCGGAAATGTTACAGCAGAAAACCAATTTTGTGAAAGAGACGAAACACAATCAGTTGCGGAGGCGGGAAGAGGTAAATCTGGAAGACAGAACTTTGTTGTCGTTACTGTTGTGGAAGTTAATTCCATCTTCGTCTCGGCAAATGTAAATCCAGACATCAAACAATAGAAGACATTGATCGTGGGTGAATAAATCTATAATTTATCTACATACATACAAATCTAGAAAGATCTATCTCCTGCTGTTAGAAGGAGAATGGAGAAATTAAAACTGAAATTAAAACGTTGGTGATAACTGCCGTCGTCGGTGGAATTTCTCTCAAAGCACGTCGGTGTTGACATCGATCACTGGTTTGTCGCCTCTGTCTGTCTGTCTGTCTGTCTGTCTGTCTGTCTCTCTCTCTCTCTCTCTCTCTCTCTCTCTCTCTCAGCGTGCTGGTGTTGAGATCAAACGCTGGACTGTTTTTCATTTGTTTTTAATTTGAGAATATATAGCATTTAATCGCGAATTTTTTTTATTTAGCTAGAGCGGCTCTGACTGCTGATAATGTATTTTCATTTTATTTTTGCTAAGGCGACTGTACCTATGAAAAGAAAACGTCTTCTTCTATGTGCCATGTCCTTTCATGGTGTAGGCGATCATGGCCTCCACATTTCCTTATCACTGGTGGCTCTTAGCTCTTTTTCTCTTCTTACACCACGCAACCCCTGCTCTGCCATCCACCTGTTCAGGCCCGTCAAGTATGTTACACGCTGTTTTCCCCTGTCCCTTATTCCCTCTATTTGGCCTGTTAGTATCAGATTCTCCAAGCCCTCCTTCCTCATTGCATTTCCCAGGAACTTCAGTTGTCTCTTTCTGATGCTCAGTATTAATTTCCTTTTGGTTTCCATCCTTTCCTCATCATTGCTCATATGCTCATATCCATGATATCCGCAGCATCCTTCTAAGTATTTAACTTTATTTAGTAGTCGTTGAGCGGTCAATATCAGTTATATATATATATATGTATATATAACGTGTATTACCCTCATTATAAACTACCCGATGAGACATTGTTCTTTCAATGTCGAAACAACATGTACTATTTTGTAGTAGTTTGTAGTTTGTAGATGTTCTAAAGTATAATTTTTAATAAATTCTCATTGCTCTATTTTTAGATTGATCATTGTTTTACGTTCATGTTTTGAACGTTGCAATTATTTTCTTCGTTCCTTATTCATTTGCCTGTATATATATATATATATATATATATATATATATATATATATATATATATATATAATTCCTTCCATTGCTTGACGCATGTATACAATACTTGTTTACGTAATATGAATGGAAATGTATTTCGTCACTATCATTCACACATACTAATATTATTGAAATATACACAGGCTTAGTTCGTCTAAGGTTTGGATGCGCTTAACACACATTATTTTCGCTTACATATACTTACATTCATAATAAGCATTTAATGATTTTATTACGCGTTGGCACACACACTTAAACAGACACAAGTTTTTTCTTCTACATTTAATATGTATCCATTGCTTTATCTTACGAGACACGTATGTAAACAAAGAAACCATATCTCAACGAACATACTGTCGCTTGGATTTTTAAATCATTCCTCTTTAAAAATCTATGAGGAAGCTTGTTAAATTGAAACATGTTATATTAAAGACACTTTTTTCTACTTGTTCTTTATTTGTTCTATTCTTTTTTGGGGATTCCAATATATATATATATATATATATATATATATATTCATCGGCAGACAGATCTGTTTCGCTGTATTACAGCTCATCAGTACGGTTAGACATCCGATTGCTTTTACCCAGGATTGAAACCCGACGGAATTGGCGTCAGTCGGTGATTCTACACCTAAGCTATGGGCGCTCGGTAAAAGGAGGCAGACTTTTAGCGTATGATGTATCATATGCTAGTAGTTAGAATGCTCTAATTCATTACTGAATGAGCGATGCGTAGATGCTAGAGTAGCTACTGTTTTTTCAAAATCTACCATTCTTCCAGGGTGCTCAATCAGGGTATATAAATAATTTCAAATTGTCGGTTTGTTTATAACTATTTCGTTAATCTTCGTTAATTAACGTAACATGTTTACATTACGATAAATTTCAGAGCAGATATGGTTATTAAGATGAATCGAAAATTTTGTTATATAGGCTTGATTTGACTTCATTTAGACTGTTGGTTATTCGTGGTCGAGAGGTCTAATACGAACCAGGTCAATTGGTGGTTTTGTCTATGTGGATAGGGGTCACAGATTCGAATCCTGCCGAAGGACACACATTTTCGTAACAAAAATTTACCGTAAATAATCAGGCCGGTAGAAATAAATATATAATAATATTTGATTATAAAACAGAATATCTACGTAAATACGAGTATCGATCACAATATCACTGATCACTGATTGTATTTTCTTTAAAAGTGAAATTGATAACAACCTTTGCCTAAATAGAGAAATCCTATTCAAAATAACCTGTTCAAGTATAGAATTAACGGTTATCTTTCGTTCCTTTCTAAATAAAGTAACCCTTTACCTTTAATGGTTTTCTAATCTTCTACAAAAAACTTACTGAAAAAAAAAAGAAAAATTTTGCCTCCTGAATCGAATCATGAATCGAACTTGCATCCCATTTTTCCCAGAGGGAAATACAAAGGCGATTGAAAAAGTAACCTCCCGTTTTATGCATGATGGACTCTCCCGTCTCGTTCATAACATAAGGAGTTACTTTTCAATTCCCATATATATATATATATATATATATATATATATATATATATATATATATATATCCTTACTAAACCAGGCATATATATCCATTGTCTTTTCGCAAACTTCATTTTTAACGGTTGCAAAACTAGAACAATGTTTCTGTCGCCATCCATGAATGTCATAATATTTATAATCACTAGTTTGTGCGACAGTTGATCCAATATAAAAACGGAAAAATGTCGAATATTGACAGAATGGTGAGGTAAAAACGCTCAGTCTCTTTGTTTATTTTTATTTTTTGGCGCTTATTCTCAATCAGAAGCTGTCTGCTGTTTTGATCGATTCATAATGTCAAATTCTTAAATCTTCTGTCCCCCATAAGTGGGTTTCTTTCCAACATGGATCCCGTACTTGGTGCATTTTCGCAGACAACAATCAAATAAAAACTAAACACTTATGATTGGCCATATAAAAAATAACAATATTGACTTAGAGACCAGCGCTGTAAACATGAGATTGAAGACAAATGCAGAGATAATGCTGGGATATGTTTTTCTATTACAAATCTGAGTTCTAGATAACTGTCTTCACTTGTCCCACCGTAATTGTCGTGTCTTCCCAGAGATAAACATTGTAAGTGTTTATAGCGATTTAGTAAGCGTAGTTTTCACGTGGCACAAGGCCTATAAAGTGGAGCACGCAGTTTTGACCGAACTCACTTCTTTTTTTTATGTGCCTTGTCCCTTCAGGACGTAGGCGATCATGGTTTTCCACGTCTCCTTCCCTAGTGGTTCTTAGTACACCTTCTCCTGTTACATCATGCAATCTTCGTTCCATCATCCACCTGATTAGGTCCTTGAAATATGTTATCTGTTGCTTTCACCTGCCTCTTTTCCATGTATCCGGCCTGTTATTATCAGATTCTCCAAGTCCTCCTTCCTCATTTCATGTCCCAGGAAATTCAGCTCTGTCTTTCCGACGCTCAGTATTAATTTCCTTTTTGTTTCCACCATTTCTAGGACCTCATCATTGCTCACATACTCGATCCATGATATTCGCAGCATCCTTCTGTAGAACCACATTTCAGTTGCGTCAAGTATTTCCTTCATCTTTGATGATACTGTCCAGCATTCACTGCCATATTGAAGGACGGACAGCACTTAGCAATCCAGTATTCTCTTCCTTGTTTCTAGCGAAATTGTCCTGTTTCTTAATACTACTCGGTCTTAATTTTTCTAGCCTGCTAACCATTACAAAATGTCGAAATGTGTATGATTTTACAAGCATAGTACAAGACCGAATGTATAGGACACCTAGTGAGGACTGAACTTACTACTTGTAATTGTTCTAGTGAGATAAGCTTATTAACCATTACACTACGTAGAAGTGATTGAAACTGATTTTTTAAACTTTAGCTTAGATGTGGCATAAGGCCGAATGTATGGAACACCCAGCGAGTATCAAACTCATTACAAAATCGTGATTGCTTAGCAAGATAGGTTTGCTAACCATTACACCACGTCGAGATGCCCCAGTGATTTTCTAAGTGTAACTTAGATGTGACACAAGACCGAAAGAATGGGACACTCTGTGAGGATCGAATCAATTATTCAGCCATAATTGTTCTAGCAAGACAAGCTTGCAAACCAATACACCACGCCGAAGTACCTCAGTGATTTTCAAGACCGAAAGAATGGGACACTCTGTGAGGATCGAATCAATTACTCAGCCATAATTGTTCTAGCAAGACAAGCTTGCAAACCAATACACCACGCCGAAGTACCTCAGTGATTTTCAAGACCGAAAGTATGGGACACTCTGTGAGGATCGAATCAATTACTCAGCCATAATTGTTCTAGCAAGACAAGCTTGCAAACCAATACACCACGCCGAAGTACCTCAGTGATTTTCAAGACCGAAAGTATGGGACATAACGTCCACGTTCTAGGGATTATCCAGACCAGTTATAGTAATTTACTAAACGTACATTAGATGTGACACAAAGCGAAAAGAATTTAATTTAGCGAGTCAAGCCTGTTAAGCATTTTTAGAGTGTGAGGATATAACTCACTGATTAAGATATTGGTATTTAACCCTAATTAATGTAAAATGTTTTGGAAGAAAGCCACCGTTAATACAAGCAAGAGCCATAACATAAAGTTGATTGAAGAAACTTTTAAAAAAAATATTTTGAATATAAAGTTCAACCAAAAGTAGCGCAGGCTGCCAAGCTAATCAATGCCGAAAGCTTCCTTATGAGATAACGTCTAATATTTTCATCGCCGCTACTAGACTACGGGTAAAGATTTTTGACAAATACAACACGATTGATTCGTTTTTACGGTTTATCAACCATTTGAAGGATATTTAAATCACCCCAAACATTGTTTTACATTTTTTCGTAACTAACCCCTAGCTTGAGGAGAAAAGGTGGATTCATACTTTTCCGAATGGCATTTGCGCGTGAGTAAATTCAACGAATCCAAGAAGGAATGGAACTCGGCTTTCCGATTAACTATTCTGCACCATTATCTGTTACACCAGCCGCACAACCAATCTTATTATTTCCAAGCAGTTACCCATCTCGTTACTGACTAGACTCGACGTTGCTTAACTTCGGTAATCCCACAGTGTTATGTCGTAAGAATAAATAACTCAACAACAGGAATAGGTTAATCGTTGTATTGCGTGAAAATAGTATTTACAAAGGTTATTAGTATCCAATACAAGAATAAAGGTTAATCGTCTCAACCGTCGTAAGACGTAGTGTGAGCAATGGGTACTTCCGGGTCGTCACCGGAAGTCTTCGACTAACTTGTCGATCGGCTGCTCGGCACACTCTCCTATGTAGATGCCACCATTACTTTACATAGTAATGGAATAGACCATTATAGCCGAATAGGCGCGGGCGTCCCAACACACAGAAAGCAATGTTTCAACATGACGTGGTCGTAAGCTTACATCACGATGAGGTGATCGTTGTTGACATCAAAAACTACTTATCATCCAGTGTTTTCTCACCGGATCTATTCAACCTGTACAGCGAAATAATTATGAGAGAGCTTTAAGTCCTGCCAGGATTCGTCATTGTTGGTCACAATCCCAACAATATAAAATACGCAGATGACACAGTGCTGATAGCAGACAAGGAAAGGAAAATATAGGACCTCCTAAATAAGGTAGCAAGAAGAAAGACTAAACATAAACTTCAAGAAAACTGAATACATGGTCATCAGCAAAATGAGGATCCCAAAATAACAACGACTGGTCAGAGATATTAAAATCAAACATATGCAGAAATTTAAATACCTAGGAAGTGTTCTGACAGAGAACGGCAAGTGTGACACTGTGATCCGAAGGCGCATCGGTATGACCAGGGAGCATTTCAAATGCGTATTGAGGGTCCAGGAAGATTTTGTTGAAATCAAAGAAAAAAGTACTGGACTATTATGTGATATCTGTCCTCCTATATGCCAGTGGATACTGGACGATCTCCTCAAAGATGAAGGAGAAACTCGAAGGAACAGAAATGTTGTTTTACAGAAGGAGGCTGAGAATACTATAGATCAAACATTTAAGCAACGGCAAGGTTTTAGAGAGGCTCCAAACGAAAAAGAAACTTATGCTTAACACCAGGAAAAGACAGATGAGGCTTCTGAGATACGTCACGAGGAGAGAGAGCTTAGAGAATTTAATACTCACCGGACAGATAGATAGAAAGCAGCATGAGATATACTTGATGGACTTGAAAAGGTGGATGGTGGAGCGGGGTTTGGTAGAGATACCAAGAGAAGTGTTGGGAGCGACAATGGATAGGGCGGGTAAAAATACATGATCACCTACGTCCTGAAGTGACATGGCACATGAAGAAGAACTATTTTTTCGACATACTGTCCCTTATGAATAAATACCACGGACTGTTCTACATAGCAATTGACTTGATGGAGTTTCCCAAGTGTCACTACCAATTCATCCTTTCATCTGAACTTTTTTCTTTCGGGAAATACATCTATTCGATGCTTATGTCTTCTGTGATATTGTTGGTCGTGGATCATCTGATGTTTCGGGTCGTATAACATCATGCCCATTTCTTGATTTGGGTGCCAATGACTTCTCAGGATGGAACGCCATCCTAACTCGGGATCTAACCGAGCCTACCAACAAAGGCCGGATGTGGTATAAGGCCGATTTTTAACAGATAAAATTCGAACTCCTAAGCTTGGACAAAAATTACCAGTAGACTCTGAATAAGTTAGTCGATATCCTGTCTGTTTTTTTTTTTTTTGTTTTTTTACAGATGAGACTGTGCTTTGGTATAGCCTCGTCTGGCTTTCTTTCCTTAAAATGGCAGTGACACCAAAAGTTTAAGATCCGTCAAAAGCCTATATAATCTAATCGCGAACCACATCCGATTCACCGGCTTCTGCGCTCTTCTACCTAAATGAAAATAATAGCAAACGTTTTCTTAACAAATGAATGCTGCTCCTTAATTAATTATCCATTTCAATGAATTTTTAAAATGACATAGTTTATGTTTATTATTTAATAATATACACAACAAATTAGATTTTTAAATCTTACGTCAAAACTTTATTGAAAGTTTTTCACATGTGCTCCGTTAGTATCCCTGCAAATTTCAAATTTATCCTTAGAATTTCAGACGTTACCTGCTTATCGAATCTGTTCTTTAAGATCTGTTAAAAAATTGATCTTTGGGAGATAAACCATTATTTAAGAAAAACTCTATGCAAAGAAATCTAGGGTGTGAATACACAAGAACACAAAGACACGTTTTTGTGTATTCATTACTAATATGGTTATGAAAGGGAATGGAAATAAAATAAAATAAAATAGAAAAATGATCAAGTTATAGACAAAACTAGAAATCTATAGACATAAAACATGAAAAGAAATAAAAGTAAGTTTAAAAAGATTGCCTAGTTTCAGAGGAATAGATTGTTAATTCTGGGACACTCTCTATAGTGGCACTGTCGTCGTGAACCAGTTGGTAACGATCTTTTGTTAAACGATGTAACCTAAACAAAATAAAAATGACTTCAAAAAAATTCTAAACCGAAACAAAAACATTGAATTCATGTAAAAAACAAATGCTTTAAAGATAAATGCCACAGTGTCACGAATGCATAAATTATAATGCCCACTTTTTTGGCTTATTCATAAATTTATATTTTTCATATACATTTATGCAAAGTTCGTTTTTTGAAACGAATCTTTTCATAACTGTCACTCGTTTACTTTTATCAATATTCACGATTTAAGAGAATTTCAGATTCTATCAAAATATTGATTTCGTTTGACACATTACTTAAGCATCGATTTCATAAATAATTTAGCCCTGTCTAAAACACACACACACACACACACACACACACACACACACACACACACACACACACACACACATGTACACACACACTCACATGTACACACACACTCACGCATACTGTACATGCCAAAGGTAATATTTATTTATTAAATCTTCCGAATACGGTAACCAGTAGAAGTAATCTATCTATTTATCTATCTGATAGAGGGAACATTTCTGGGTGAGTTGTTTCGTCATATAACTCTTCATTATTTATAAATTTAAAAATATTTCTTCATTATTTTAGAATTTTAATATTTATTGAACGTCGTGTTTCATCTTAAAAAAGAAAAAATACGCGTTACTTCATTCTCCCCCCACCCCAAAAGAACTTGTTCTTGACAATTTGACAAACTTGGATCACTGGTGTCCCCTCCACAAGAATTTGCTCGGGCAACTAAACTAGTAACAAGGTATCACCCTTTTACAGTTACATCAACCAAATGCAGTTGACAATTCTATTCAAGCAGCTTCTTTACTCCCGCTTCCCGCCTGTGGGTGATACTACAGAAATGCAAATGATTGAGTTCTTATGATGACCTACATTGGCAGATACATCTTCAGAATGTAAGCAATCATAGCTCTCCACAACTTCCTATCCTTTACAACTTTTAATATATTTTGTATTTTTACTATTTCTCCTAAACTCTGTCCTAACAACCATATACACAAACTCGTTTATTAAGTTAAGTCCTGCTTTTTTCTGGCCTTCTTGCCGTCAGTCTGTTCTGTGAGTATCAAATTTTCTAAACTGCCTTTTCTCATTATGTGCGCTAAGAATTTTTACTCTTTTTGATGGGCCACTTCTCGAACTAACCCTCTTTTTTATTAAAGAATGTTCTCAGATCATTTGCAATCATCGATGGCGACGATACACGGTTGCACATCCAAAACTCGTGATGATCGGGAATTGGCTGCTCATCACTCAGCCGATCATGCTGTGGTGGTAAAAACTGGCTGGTTACAATCAATGTCTCGACAAACAAACTAGTTACATTCCAAACGATCGATCAGATCTTTAAAGTTTACAACGAACTTAAGTCGCTGGTGCCCCTGCAACAGGTGTTTACTCGTGAACCAGACTGGTAACTGGGTCTCACAGTTAGATCAATCAAATGCAGACGACAATTCTACTCCCGCAGCTTCGTTTTTTACACTTCCCGTCTGTGGAACTCGCATCCATATTCTTGCTTTCCTGACGGCTACAACCTCCAGGAATTTAAATGCAATGTCAATACCTATCTCTTAACCATTTGACTCTAGTCTTTTCTTCACCACTCTGTATATCCTTTCCTTACTTTCCACCTTTGCAACTATCATCAAACCTGTATTCTCATCCTTTTCTTGCCCCTTTCTAACTGGTTCGTCTTTCTCTTCACTCTTCTCCTCTCTAATCCTTTTACTCTTATGTAGCCCCCTAATCCTTTTACTCGTATGTAGCCCCCTAATTCTTTTATTCTTATGTAGCCCCCTACACTTCAGTGGCGTTACTGCGTTGCTTGGTGATACGATTAAAAAAAAGTCACGGTGGTTGAATGCTTGCTTCTGGAGTCTCTGTGCCTTGAGAGACCATTGGCTCTTAAACACATCTGACACAGCTCTAACATCTCAGTGCTAGAAAAAATTGTCTTGTTACGTTCAGTGGCTCGAAAAGCAAACTAGTTACATCCCACCATCAACGATCGGATCTTTAAATTTTACCAGTTACGATAAATGAACCTTTCCTTCTGGAGGCCCTGTGCCTTGGGAGACTATTGGTACTGAAAGCCAACCGAAATCTCAAGTGAAATCCATACTAATCCATCGCTAAAGATGCAGAAAAAAATGGTCGATTGTTTGTAACACTAGTAATTACCCGACGCTTCGTGATACCTTTACACGAGGCAGATCAGGCTTAAAATCGTGTACTCTTCTCATATTTGGGTGGGAGCTGTCTAGTCTTTGGTTTCCAGTTTCAGTAGAGTCCAAAAGCTTTCTCGTGGGTGAGGCATTATTTTACACCTTATAACTTTATTCTCACAGACGCGACATCCTCTATAGCTATTTCCATGGAAAGTACACAGATGAACTATATTCCTTAGTTTCACCAGTTCAACCCTCACGGATAGAACCTACTATGCTACCCGCATTGTAGCGAATCGCCTTGATTCCCTTCGTATTCTACTGGTGAAGCGTAAGTCCCACTCGAACAGTTTCTTCCAGAGAATAACTGCTCTGTGGAATTAACTCCCACGATACTATTTTTTTTCGATCACTACAACCTTGAAAACTCTTCACCTTTAAGGTTAGCCGTTATCTTCCTACATAACCGCAAAAACTCCCGGGCCTTGTACAGGGTTAGTTAGTTAAGTGCCATACGTGATACTTGGGCGATCATGTCTTTTTCAAGACATGACAAACTGGGCAGAAGATTATCCCGCAGTAAGTTGCCATTACTTTCTGTGGTAGACTGGTTACCAGGCAAGGCTACAGAACACAATCTGTACTGTTATTTAACCCATAACTGGAGGGAAGAGACGGATTCATAACTTTCCCAACGGTATTTGTGCGTAAGTGAATGCAAGGAATTCAACTGGAATTTGAACTCGGTTCCTCGATTTCTCGTTCCAAGCCGATATCCACAAGGCACATCGTACAGGGTTAACATAACTGTAAAAAATCTTTTACATTTCTCAATTTAAACCGGAATTTTCTAACATTTTAATCGCATATTTCTTTTTTCATATGCCCTAATAATATTAATATATACCGTAAAAGATATTCTTAAAACTTGTATATGTTTAATAACATTGTTAAGAATAAGGTACAATTTTTAATTAAATTAATTTAAAAGATAAGTTTCCTTACTTAATGTAAAGAAGAGGTAATTTCTTTTAAATTGTTTTGAGTTAATTAATTTTAATTATGTTACTTGCAAATTAAGATTAATTAGATATGATTCTCTTATTAAACCTGTTTTAGATGAATTGATATTTCCAAATCAGAAGCATTGGCTTAATTAAGCCTTCCGCTTGACTCTATAAATCATGATAAAACAGTTTCGCATGTGTATGCTGTTATGTTTGTATGCGCATGCGTGTGAATCTATAATAACTATGTTTATAAGATTCATTAGACAGTTAAGAAAAGAAGACATTGTCGAAATCACTTCTAATAGATTTTTGGTTTCTTGTATTCTTACCAAAAAAGAAAAAACAAACAAACAAAAACTAATTTTCGACAATTCACATATTGAATAATGTCAAAGGAGACATACTTTTCCTCCTATCACATGAATATCTATCTATCTAGTTAGCTAGCTAGCTCGCTCGCTCGCTCTCTCTCTCTCTCCCTCTGTATATATATATATTTAATGTTGATTCTGTCTTTCTATCTATCTATCTATCTATCTATCTATCTATCTATGTGCGTGCATTTATATGCATATATACATCTATATCTATAGATATATGTAGATACATGCAGTTAAATAAATCGACAAACACAATATATATATATATATGTTTAATTGAAAACGACCGACAAGGAAGATTTTATTATTTTTTTCTAGTATTCTTACATGTCTAATATTTGCTATAGATAAGCAATGTAAAAATGCTCCATAATTTTCGACTTCCCCACCGCTTTCAAAAATCTCCTTTTGAAAACCAAAAATACACTAAAAACAGAAAAAAATACATTACAATCAAACATGAGGATATAACAACACCGGAAAAATAACATCTTCGAAAATGACCTATGAAGAGGTTGAAATCGATTTGAACACTTTTACATTCCTTAAAAGGAAACATGTCAGAGTTCTACAAAAAATTTTAAATAATTAATAAAATCTTCCTCGTCGGTCTTTTTTGACGAAACATGTTTAAATGAAAGATCGCTGACTAAGTACGCATTACATATATATATATATATATACTATAGTCTTTTCCGCAGACAGATCTGTTTCGCTTTATTACAGCTCATCAGTACGGCTTAGACTCCGTTCGCTTCCTAACTCAGGATTGAAACCCAACCGAATCGGCGTCCGTCGGCGATTCAACCCCTAGACCACGAGCGTCCGGTAGAAAGAGGCAGTCTTTTCAGCGCGTATAAACACGCCCAATAGCTAGAGTGCTCCAATTATATAAGAACAGAATGGTTACCTCAAACAATTCGCAGCCAAGGCTTTCATACTCAATGATTTTCTTTTCACATTTAATGAACCAATCAGAGAAGAGCAATCCACGAAAAAAAAATATAAATAAATAAAATAAAATAAAACACAAGAACTCTTCAAAAACACCAGATGACAAAGTGAAGCGAACCGACATAAAAGTCATACCCATAACTCTTCTACCCTACTATGTGGTGGCTGCGAAAATATCTTCAGATCCAGTTTAGCACTAATTTCACACAGAAGGAAATGTCGATGAGCACTCCAATGCACATTAAGGAGTTCCAGCAACAACGACGATATTTAAGTATCATGCTTAGACTGATTTGGTGAGGGATCAAAGATCTAAAAGGTATCGGTGTAGATGAAACTAATGCAGGTCGGCCTTGTGAAGAGATTTTTCAGTGTCAGTTGAGGTGGGTTCTGCGTCTGACGTCATCACAGGCCTTGTTCTGCCTGCTTTCGATGCTTTAAACATCGTCATGACACTGACTTGAGCAGAGGGTAAAATTTCTTATTGTGTAGGAAGATAATACACGGTTTAAGGATAGAGGTAATAATGTCACTGTATCGCCTGTGATGACACAATTCGATGTGGCTGATTTCATTTCTTTCAGCTTATCTATCTATCTATCTATCTATCTATCTATCTATCTATCTATCTATCTATCTATCTATCTTACTGATTAAATCATTTTTAGTGGATACACATACTTTTTAATTTATATATATATACTAGCAGTATAGCCCGGCGTTGCTTGGGTGTAATGAAACTTTAAAACTAATCCATGGTCCTGGATCTCAGACTCAGCCTAAAGAATATTTGTGTAAAGCTGGTGAGAATCGGATAAAAATTGTGGATTTGTATAAAGGACATACAGACAGATAAACAGACACACACACAAACATCTTGCCTTTTATATATATATATATATATATATATATATATATATAATCGATTTTCTGCACTATTGTAAGAACTGCAACCTTGAAACTTCTGAATATCGTATGTCTTTGTCTATGAGTGTATCAGATTTGATTAAAATCGGACCACTCCTTCTATAACCAGATTTTTCGATTATCGATTTTCGATATATATCGGGGGTACCTCGGAACAAAACATAGCTAAGAACACTCGCAGACGCTTGTAGTACAACTGTGTAAATTTTCAAGAAAATCGATTCAACCGTTTCGGAGTCTAGAGGTAACAGACACACACACATACACCCACACATACACACACAGACACACACACATATACACACACAAAGTTCCATTTATAAAGAAGTTTATACATATATATATATATATATATATATATATATATATATATATATATATATATATATTCAAATAAAACTCAAAAATTAATTTAATTTTGATCGTTGCTGCGGAAGCGAGATTTTTTCTCGACGAAATGGCCATATAACGAATGTAGTTTTCGGAGGTTTATTTGAACAAATATACATATTTGGCTCTGTAAATAGATAATGCTATTTACATCGAGCTCTCCACCTGGATTATTTTTAATATTAATATAATTACTATTAATAGAATCTGGTTTTGGGATTTATCTACAAGCTATTTTTTTTCGATTTAATATATATATATATATATATATATATATATATATATATATATATATTTTTTTTTTTTTTTTTTTTTTTTGGAAGTTAGTTGATTATGCAACCTTAGTTTCAACCTTTCGGTGTCTTCGGGCGTTTTATATCGAATGATTCTACAGCGTTTTATTTCAAACGTACAATTAGGATTTTCAGAACGCACTATTGAACGTTTAAAATAACAGAAATTTATATTTAAAAATAATAACTAAAAAATTCAGTTATTTCATACTTCTGGTCGTGCGTTTTGAAAATCTTTGTTGTACGCTTAAATAAAATTCTGAAGAATTAGTTGATATAAAACGTTTTAGCTACCGAAAGGTTTAAAGCAAGATTGCGTAATCAACTAACATCCAAATGAAAATATTAAAAAGCTCTACATAATATATATTTTTATACAACTGTGTATTTGCTCAATTTAATTCTGAGCACTACCTCTTTAATAATAATTATATATATATATATATATATATATATATATATATATATAAACTTTTTTAGTGTGAATGCCCGTGTTTCTCAAACATTATATCGTCTATGGGTTTGAACATACGAGAAATTTTATTGAAGAAAATGGTGTCTCCGGCAGGATTAGAACCTGCGTTTCCCTTTAGAAGTGAAACTGTCGCTGTATCCGATGTATTTTTGAACCCTAGGCTAAAATGTGTTTCATAACCAAGCAAATCTCTGACTTTCTAGTTTTGATTTCTCAAAAGTTCTTAATTGCTTAGTTTCTCATTAGAAACATCAGCAAAACGAATTAGAAATAACAGATTTCATTTCTTAATAATCTGACATATTTGTATTACTTCAAATGTTATTTTTAGTGGATACCCATAACTTGATAGACTCCCTGTTTATTTTATACACTATTTTTATTTCGTCTCCTGGCCTAAATATAACGAAAAATCTTTTTATTTAAAGAAAAAATAAGCAATCCAACAGGATTCGAACCTGCGCCCCCTTTTATAGAAGAAAATAAAAATCTTCCGAGCATTTGACTACGGCTACGAAAATTTCCATAGTCAAACTCGATTCTATTTACGATCACGATCAAAATAAGATCAAAATGCTTCGGCGTAACCACTAAATTAAATAAATGATTAATTTCGGAATTATCCAGATCGATAGACACCTGATGAAGGCTAGATTTCGCAACGACCGAAACGTTGCGATAACAACAATAGTCTGAATATAAATATTGAAACTAATATTTACAGCTTATTGAATACGAGACACACTTATATTGTCATAATATTAAAATTAAGTTTATATTATTAAGGAAACCTGCTTATTTATTTATTTATTCTTTTTATTTATTCATTTTTATTTATTGTTTTTTATGCATTGCTATTTATTTGCACGTTGTGGTACAGTGCATATCAGCTCGGAACGAGAAATCGGGGCACCGAGTTCTAATTCCAGTTGAATTCATTGCATTCACTTACGCACAAATACCCTTGGGAAAGTTATTAATCCATCTCTTCCTCCAAGTTATGGGTTAAATAACAGAACAGATTGGGTTCTATAGCCTTGGCTTGCAATCAGTCTACTGCAGAAAGCAATGGTAACCTACTGCGGAATAATCTTCTGCCCAGTCAATAATGTCTCTTTCGAGACATGATCGCCCAAGTGTGTATCACGTATGGCACTTAACTGACTATTTATTTGCTATGCTTTTGTATTTATTTTTATTTATTTATTTAGTGTTTTTTCTATCGATATATTTTATAAAGGATCCCTCTCTCCTAATCCCTGTTGCAGACGCCTGCTCAGGCACATTGGTGTTTGTTCAACAGCCGCAGACACTGTTACTAGGCTGAGGGCACCTTAGTGTTTGTGGGGGAGGGCGTGTGTTGTCTGAACAACAGTCTGAACAGAACCCTCAAAAGCTCGGACTTTAAAAGCGCAATATCTACAGCTCCCAAGCTCCTTTTCCGTGGTATGGTTTCAGGCATTTTCCAAAGGTGCCACATGCTGGGATCGCTCTAGACCGATCGCATCCAAACTCATCTCCCTGGTGAGATTCAAACCAGGCATCATGGTCATGGTTGTAGCATTTCGGCCACGCGGTCATATACACATTCATGTGGACATAAAAAAAAAAGATTTATATATCGAGATTTAAAAAAAACTCTCTCACTTCCAGATTTTTTTCTTTCTTTCTTTCTCATTCTGAATCTATCTTTTTATCTATCTAGCTATGTTTGTGTGTGATGTATTTATATTTGCACACGCAAAATATATGAAAGGAGATAAGCATTTATCGGTAAACACACGGAGACAGAATATTAAAACCCGTATTGAGAGAATGGACAAAAGAGACGTAATCTCCGTGAAATACACCAATATGGAATTTAAGATTGAGCAATTTTCTTCCAAATCTTTCGTGTCACAGCCAGAATCGAGAAATTATTCCGGTGAATTTTTATTTATTTTCGAGAATTGGCTTCTTAAATCTAACAAAGGTATCCACAGAATGCAAGTCGAGTCAGGTAGTTCGCTTTGGAGATGGACAATTAGAAAATTATATATATATATATATATATATATATATATATATATATATATATATTAATGCAGGTTTGATTGAATAATATAGACAAGTTCTGTCTATTAATTTTGTGTAGGATCCGTTCATACCGTCTGATATACTTGATGGTGATATCGTTGAAAGACAACAAAAAATCACAGTAATTGTTGATTTTTTTTATCGGGTCTAAGCTTTCGGCTCACATAAGCCATTATCAAAGCGTAAATATTAACACACACACAGTAAACATAGAACATTTAAGCTATTAACAAAAAAGAGATTTAATTGAAAATATACGTCCATCCCTACCGTGGCGGATGGCCGAAGACAGTGACAAAATAGTGGCGTTGTGGTCCCTGATCTGATTACAGGCATTTGAGTACGTTCTTGGAAATATCAAAATTGATTGTATTCAAACCAGGTTTAAATTGTCTAATGTAGATTGCTTCGAGGATTTTTAGTTTCTGTTTATTATTTTCTTGTTTGAGTATGTACGTGTTATCAACGAGCTTTTTTCTCAGAAGAAAATATATATATATATATATATATGTCCACACACACACACAGTGGGCGGACAAAATTATGATAATACCTAGTACCATAATAGCATAATTAGTATTTTTTTAATTTTTGTCGACTTAATATTCCTATTACTTTTTTTCTTTGGTAGAATTATTTTTTTTTAATTTAATTTTTTTTTTCTTACATATATTATTTAAATAAGATTATTAGCATTAACAGTCAGGACTATTTAGGAGTTTTAAGTGATCAGCTTCATCCTATAGTTCAGGAACTGTTTCCGGATAAGAAAGACCATCTTTCCGGATAATAATTCCCCCATTCATACTACTAAAGTTGTAGCTGCATGGCACAAGGAACATTCTAGTGAAGTAGAACATCTTATTTGGCCACCACAGTCCCCATATCTCACCATCCTTGAATGTTTAAGGTGCAATTTAGAAAAACAACTAAGGAGCCGATATCGTCAACTGTCACCATTGAAAGAATTTAAGATTGTTTTAGCTAAAAAGTAGATAAAAATTTCTATGGAAATTCAAACTTTTTAAGAGACGATATCACTGATAACTCACTGTTGTGCTCACTGCCCAAGGTGGTCCTATACATATTAAAATAAATCTGCTTAAAATTTCAATGTTTTTCCCTTATTTTGTCCATCTCCTGTATATATGGTAATATTTGATCAGTAGAATGTACTTGGTTCGAAATTTATTCCTGCAAGAAAACTGTCATGCAGTAAATCTGTTGTTTTTAAGAAAGACGCATTTTTGGGCGAAACTTGAAAACGATAAATCCTTTTCTTCTGGTTTCTTTTTCTGTCAATGTCTTTTAAAATTAACAGTGTAAACAAATAATTAAAATAATGAACCTGTTTATATTTCTAAGATGAGAAATTGTAACAATATACATTGCTAATAATAGATTGTTCTAGTTCTGCATGCCTTGCCTTTTCTGGATATATCAGTTTCGTTAGTAACTCAACCACACGAATTTTTTGTTCGCCTTTGCTGAATTAGATAAAAGATTGAACACAGTACTGTTTTGGCCAAGTCCCTGTATTATTTCAACCAATGATTTACCCACTTGGCCATGCCGTAAATCTACCCCAGTTAAAGAAATAAAGATTTCGGTTAAATAATACAACGTACATAGCCTTATTTGACAATAAAGATAAGGACAACAACCCGAACAATGCAAATAATATACATAATAATGAACAAATATATATTCTCCCATGTTTTGAGTCGGTATCTATCTATCTATCTATCTATCTATCTATCTATCTATCTATCTATCTATGTCTATCTTTGTCTTTGTCTCTGTCTGTCTGTCTGTCTGTCTGTCTCTCTCTCTCTCTCTCTCTCTCTCTATCTATCTATCTATCTATCTCTCTCTCTCTATATATATATATAAGAAAAATTAAGGCAGACACGTTATTTCATGGTGAATCCGAAGAATAGGCCTATTTCAGGCGAACCATCATCAGCTTCTGTCTTTATTTTACAAAGGATTTTTCACGAAATAAGAAGACATTATACTGCTATGTTGTGATTTGGGCTTAGTTTTTGTTGGTCATATGCTGTCATGTGTTTTAAAGCAATAGATAATTATTTTTTAAATTCCTGGCCGTCATAGTACACCTTTTTTTCACAGTGTGGTCCCAACTGATGATACTACACTCTGCAGTCGACAAAATAAAAAAGAACAATGAGCGAAATTAAAATATAAAATGGCGAGAATTTGCCCATCGCGCCTTTAATTAACTTGAACTTATTTTAATCACTAGTTTCAGAAAACGGTTACCTATAGCTGATATTGTATGCATCTATGAATGAGTTTGATATCAAACTTAACATCCATACAACAGATATAACCTTGAACAGGCATAAATCAATCCCTTCTCGACTATCACTAAAAAACACTTGGGAATACCAGGTGCTGTACGTTTGAGTGTATGTTTAGTCCTTTTGATAACGTCTTGGAATTAGAAATTAGAGAACTGAGTTCTAACTCTTATAGAGTTCATTTTTCTCAATATCTTTGTATTGTTTCGAACTATTGTTCTCATCTTGGTTGATACAGATTTTATATTAGACACAAAGTTTCGACCAAGTACCCTCTGGTCATAATCCGGTGTCCATTTATTGGCTGATATGGATTATCTTGTTGTCTATTGTGAAATATTCTATTAAATCAGTTATTGTTCTTCTTGTTGGATTTGGTGCGCCATTACCAGATCTAAGGATTGAACTCATTATGAAAGATAGTGAAAATTGTTCATCTCAGAAATAAATACAAAGTATGACAAGTGGCACGAACCCACTAACATAATCCAGTTATAAAAATCCATTTGACACTGAATATAAAAGTCTCTCAAAAAGTTCTTCGGGATGGTGGTGTAATGGTTATAGTACTTGCTTATATTTGTGTTCGCATCTAGTGGTCATGAGTTCAATCCTCTGTAACGAACCAAATCCAACAAGAAATAACAATAACTGATTTCACAACATATATAACAATAATCAACATATCCATATCAGCCAATCAACGAACACCTGATGATGACCAAGGGTCGAAACGTTGGGTATATTATAACACCCATATCAACCAAGATGAGAACAATAGTTCGAAATAATACCAAGATATTAAAAGTTACTCATCACAGAAATAAATAAAATATTATCCATTATTCTCAATTACGTAGAAATGCCCTTGTACAAGATATGGATCCACCTCTTCTCCTCCCAGCAATGGGTTAATTAGTAGTTATCGTATCATTATTATCTGTTAAAATGTTTTTTTTGTTTTGTTTTTTTTTTTTTATCGTATCGCCCCGAGCAAGGCGGTAACGCCATTGATGTGCAGGGGCCTACGTAATAGTGAAAAGATTGAAAAAAAGAAAACCGGGAACCACATCCTAAACAGGGAACAAGGGATGAGCCTCTTAACCTGTTCAATAGACGTGGGTGGAGTGTGAACCGGGCGATTGATAGATCTATATACTCCAGTTGAAAAAAAAAAAACAAAGTGAGAAGATTGGAAAAGAGAAAGCCGAAAACCACATCCTAACCAGGAAACAAGGGATGAGCCTCTTAACCTGTTCAATAGACGTGGGTGGAGTGTGAACCGGGCGATCTGAGTTTAAATAAACTGAAAAGGTTGATAATCCGTATAAAAGAAATTACTCATTCACTAACAACTAGTGTTTAAAAGAGGAATGAGACTTGATTCTCGTGCATTGTCTGGTATCCAGTGTAGGAGAAAAAAACTCTGAATTCAAACCCGTAGGCAACGGGAAACTCTCTTAATATATTTCCCAAGACAAAAAAATGTAAAATCACGGGCATTAAAAAGTATCAAGAGTGTGTTAAAAACTCATACTCGACTATGTCCTTAAAGACAATGTTATTTAAAAAAAAATGACGAACTATTGTAAAGCGTCATTATTGAATGAGACGGTAGGAAGGGGTATTGGCGTTTTTTCTGATAATTTCTTTTTTTGACAATGTCTCTTAACATTTAAGCCATATGCCGGATGTATACATATATATATATATATATATATATATATATATATATATATATATATATATATATGTTATTCCAAATATACTGTACTTGATATATCGCGCATGAAATGAATATATTCATTTAATTGTATCATATACGAATCGCGTGTGAACAGCGCAAGGCAGCTGTGCTCATGCGCGTTGCGAGAACCCCATGCTGCGTCTTCTTCCGTTGTCGTGCGTGCAATACACCTGTCTAACAGTGCACAGTTATTCACTGAAAACAAGTTCAAGAAAATGGAACGAAAGCAAGAAGGATGTTTGAACATATGTTTTATTTTCTAGGTTTGTTTACAACTTTTTTGCCGCAAGATAAGACTGCGAACTGAACAATCTGTCAGCACCGATAAGAGCTTTCCAATAAGGGATATGATTTCACTTAACAAAATGGCTGACACCATTTGTCAGGGTTTCATCTCTTCTCGTGTTCGTCTGATAACAATGATATATGCAAATATATTGTTGTGTGTTCAACTTGTTATCACCTTCTTATTTTTAAATTCATATCACCCCATGCAAAGCAGTTAAGCCACTCAGACATAATAATTTACTGAGTGTAAAAGAATAAGACAAAAGGGAAACATTATTAAGGCGAGAGAACAACAGAAACATATTTAAGATTAGCAACGAGGTCCCACCCTTTTACTGTGAAACCAATAAAATGTCAACGTAACTTCAGCTCTACCAGCTCCTTTTCTCGCACTTCACGGCTATGGAATTCCCTTCCGTTTACTTGCTTTCCCGACAGCTACAATTTAAATGTAAATTCAATAGTCATCTCCTATCCCACTAACCTGTGTCCCTTATCTCATGCTCCTTTCTCCGTCTACTTCACTCTCATCAGTATTCCGATTCTTCTCTTACCCATTTCCTGACACCCCCTATAACCTATCACTCTTTCTCGTAACTTTTCTCCTATGTAATCCCTTGCACAACAGTAGCAGTAAAATGCCTTTCTTTGGGAGATATGATTATAAAAAATTAAGACTATAGATCACGATTTACATTGAATTAAAATCTTTGAAGATCAAAGTTGAATGTAAAGCATGGAGCCCGAAAGAGGTTTCACAAGACAGAAATGCGAAAAAAGAAACTGTTAGCATAGAATTTCAGTTACATCAAGCCAATTTAACTATAAATTGACGAGGACTTTACTGCAAATGTAATATTGTGATAAAATTAATAAAGTATCGGTACCATATCAAAGAGCTCATCCAAACAATTATCATGAAAGTCTTTATAGAAAAGTCACAGGGTAACTACGGTACAGCGGTGAGAATGTGACTGAAGCCGCGACGCCAGGTCAAGACCAATAATATTGCTGATTCTTCTTTGGATTTAATCAAGAAACTCTAAATATACAGCAGGAACACTGGATCATATGTGGCAGGAGGATTCAAAGCATATACAAATGGTAGACTTATAGATTCAAGTCAGAAAATTTGTTTAGCAGCTGACTTAGCAATGAATTCAGTATATTTTCACTTCAGGTCAGTTGAGAATATTTTTTTATAATCATATCGCCCCAAGCAAGGCATTTTATTGACGCTTTTTGCTGGGGGTTACATAAGAGGAAAGTTTTGAGAAACAATGACAGTTAATAAAGGGTGTCAGGAAGTGGGTAAGAGGTGGTTGAGAATACTGATGAGAGTGGAGTGAATGAAAAAAGAAGCATGACAGAGATGATGCAAGTTGGTGAGATAGAAGATAACTGTTGATTTTACATTTAAGTTCTTGGAAATTATAGCTGCCAGGAAAGCAAGTAAATGGAAGGGAATTCCACAGGCGGGAAGTGCGAGAAAAGAAGCTGATGGAGTAGAATTTGCGTTTGCAATTGATTGGTTTCACAGCTAAAGGGTGGGACTTAGTTGCTAATCTTGTGGCTCGATTAAATTTATATATATGGGGCACCAGTGAGCTAAGTTTACCAGGGGAGAAGCCGTGAAAATATATAAGCCCGATAAGGCGTAAGTTTGTTTTTGAGGCGTTAATTTTGTCAGTTTTTGAATTCAACTCCCAACATGAACTTATTGAACTGATCATATTTGGAGACACGAATAAACCCTTCTTCTTCTTCTGATTATTATTATTATTATTATTACAACCAAATCATGTTGAAACACAGATTCTCGTAATTATCACCGATTTTAAATACGTTAGTAAGAAGATGATTGATGATTGATTGATCACTTGGGAATATCAACTGCCATAAACTTGGATTTGGAGATGGTGTAATGCAGAGGTCGACAACCTACGGTGCACTGGTCACACGTGGCACGCCAAGCAATTTCCAATCGCACGCAAATTGTTTAAAACTCAAAGTAACAAAGTATGTATCCGATATTGAGAAATTGGCTAAGACGTTGAAAAGACATTTTCCCATTAATAATAAAACCTTGAAAACTATAAAAATTTTTTTTATTTCTATTAATGTGGTTTATAAATTACTAGCATCATAGCCCGGCGTTGCCCGTGCAACTCAACACATTTTAGTAGTAGGAGAAGATGCCACATTTTATTTTTCATATTTTGTTTTTGTTTGAAAAAAAAACTTTTTTAAAAAATATTTCTTTTGTTTCAAAATTACGGGGGAAAATATTCACATTTTTTTTTATCAAATGAATTTTTAAAACATCGGAATAAAAATTAAATATAAAGGCTTATTTTTTATTTTTATTTTTGTAATAAAAAAATATTTTAGTCGCGTTTGACACATGTGATTTGAGTTCTGTGACGTAAAACGTCGGAATAAAAATTAAATATAAATGTTCATTTTTTTTTTAATAAAAAATATTTTACTCATGTTTGACACTTGTGATTTGATTTCTGTAACGTAATTCAGCAACCATTTTAGATCTTAGAATTTTTACAGAGCAAATGTAAACAATCGTGTCCATTGGCTAAAAAGTGCGAAAGAGAAAATTGCTGAATTTAAACTCAAAAAGTATGCATCGACCTGGCTTCCCTATAGATATGTGTCCCTAGAAAGTTTGAATGGTGTAGCTTAAAAATGTAGGCGTGCATAGGGAACAGTCGCACACAGACTCACAGATTGCCTTTTATATATATAGATTGTATATACTATTATATAAAATATGTTGTAGAACAGGTATATTGACCTAGACTTGCATAAAAATTCGTACGTTGTTGGTACACTGTATAATTTTAAAACCATAATTTGGCACATAGTTAACAAAAGTTTACCGACCTCTGGTGTAATGGAATTGTTAATTGGAGAACAGAGTTCTAATTCCAGTTCGGTTCTTTGTATTCCCTTACGCTCAAATTATTCTCTAAATGTTCCTTGGCTTCAAATAAGTTACAAAAGATTGACAAACCTTAACTCAGTCAAATTATCACTAAATCAATCAATTATTATCATTTTATTTTTATCGTTCAAGTACGTGAATAATGAGGATATAAATTTCACTAATTTTAATTCATAATGTTCAGTCTGTTAAAATTATTCCACTTTTTAACACGAGAAATCTCAAGTTGTTATTAAAAATTGCTGCAAAACATTGCTGAATTAAGATGGAATGATCTATTATGACATGTCTCTATTATGGAATAATATAATTTGACATGTCTCTTATTTGTATTTAAATATTTTGAATTTATTTTCAAATTTTCTAATTGAATAGTTTACCTATATTGTCTCTGATCCATTAATGTATACAATTAGGTGACAATAAAGTCTGTATTTTATTTTATATGAATATGTTATATGTTATATGTTATATGAATATTTTATATGAATATTTTATATGAATATTTTATATGAATTTTATTTATATGAATACTAACTTTTGAAAATTATGATATAGTGAGTGGTGGGGGCGTATCAGAGATTGGGTATGGGACAAATACCCATGACCCGTGTGTACTTCGATGATGTTCACATCTTTATGTGATTTTGTTCATTACATATGCCTTTTCTAACATTTATATTTACAAACGGTATAGCCCGGCGTTGCTCGGGTGTAATGAAAGATTTAAAACTAATCCATGGCCCTGGAGCTCAGACTCTTTGGACGTTGGTACGAAATACTAAAAAGCAATAGTTTTTCCAGTTAAAGTGAAACCGTAGACTGAAAGAAATATGAATGGATGTAAGTCATATTTTGATTTCCTGGTATCGATGTCAAATAAGTATTTTTCATCGTAAACTGAATTTTGAAGGCTAAATAAGTCCTCTGAGTAAATGTTATCATGGCTGAGAGTAAGAACTACAATTATACCTACTTAGAGCTAAACCCAAAGCAATACCTAAAATAAAAGGGCTTAAAAAATACAGACATACAGGCAAATAAACAGACACACACACATTTTGCCTTATATATATATATATATATATATATATATATATATATATATATATATATTATCGATTTTCTGTACTATTGTATTAAAACTTTTGAATATCGTTTCTAATGTCTTTTTCTATGAGTGTATCAAATTTGATTAAAATCACATCACTCCTTCTATAACCCGATTTTTTCGATTAGCGATTTTCGATATTTATCATTAGTACCTCGACACAAAACCTAGCTAAGAACACTCTCAGACGCTTCTAGTACAACTGTGTAAATTTTCAAGAAAACATGTTCAGACGTTTCGGAGTCTATAGGTAACGGAGACACACACAGACACACACACACACACACATACATACACACAGACACAAAGTTCCATTAATAAAATAATTTTAGATTTTTACCTTTTACTTCATATATTTCCTTGCATATATTTGTTCCCCTCTTCATAGTTTTAGTTCTTGAAGTTCTTTTGTTTTTTTTTTTCATTTTACTACTTTTATTATTTCTTGAGATTCTCATTATTTCTTGCTTTCATTTAAGTATTTTGGTCGTTTTGTGATCTTTGTATTTTACTTCGTTCTTTTATTTTTCTTCTTTAAATGACGTCATTTTCTCGATATTTTCGTTCTTTCGGTGTTATGTTTATCTTCCTCATTTTTATTTAACTATATTATTGTTTTATTATTATGTTTAATTCATTCTTTGATTCATTCTATCTATCTATCTATCTATCTATCTATCTATCTATCTATCTATCTATCTATCTATCTATCTATACTAGACTAGTCTGTTCGTTTCCATTCATCTATCTATCTATCTATCTATCTATCTATCTATCTATCTTATGTTTTATCCTCGTCGTTTTCATTTCACTTCATTATCATTTTATCATTATCTTTCTTTCTTTCTTTCTTTCTTTCTTTCTTTCTTTCTTTCTATCTTATGTTTTATCTTCTCTTTGATCATTGAGTTTTCGTATCGTTTTATTATTCTTTTTCATTCTTCTTTTCCTTCATTCTTTCTGTCTTATGTTTATCTTTCTCTTTTCACTTAGCCTTGTTATAATTTTATTTTTCTCTTTCATTCATTCATTCATTCATGCTTTTTACTTTACGCATTATTTTGTTCCTTTAGCTTTGTTATCGTTTTTTTACTCTCTTTTGTACTTTTTCTTGTTTATTCATTCATTTTCTTTCTTTTCTTCTTTCTTTCATTTAGTATTGTTATTGTTTTGTTATTCTTTCTTTAAATATTTCAGTCATTCATTCTTTTGTCTTTCATGTTTCATCAAACTAGCTTTAATTTAGCTTTGTTATCGAATTCTTACTTCGGTAAACCTTTATTATTCTTATTCATCTAATAATTCATTCATTCTTTCTTTCTTTTATTCATTTTGTCTTCTTCATTTTGTTTAGTCATTGTTTTATTATACACTTTAATTTATTTGTTCGTATATTCTTTCTACTTTTCTTTTTTTTTCTCTTCTTTCTGTCTTATGTTTCATTATCTTTTTTTTCATTTAGCTTTGATTTCATTTTAATATTCTTTCATTCCTTCTTTCTTTTTGTCTTATGTTTAATCACCCTCTTCGTCATTTAGATCTGTTATCGTCTTATTATTCTTTTTTCACTAATTCTTTTATTCATTCATGCTTTTTCTGTCTTTCTTTTTTCTTGTTTGTTTTATGTTTTATCATCGTCTTTCCACTTAGATTCTTTACCGTCTACTTATTCTCTTTCATTCATTTCTTCGTTCATTCATTCATTCATTCATTCATTCTTTTTTTCTTTCTTTATACCCTGTGTTTTTTCTTCGTCATTTAGATTTAGTATCGTTTTATTATTCTTTTTCATTCATTCATTCTTTCTTTCTTTCTTTCTTTCTTTCTTTCTACCCTGTCTTTTTTCTTCATCATTTAGATTTAGTATCGCTTTATTTTCATTTTCCATTCATTCATTCATTTTTTTCTTTCTGTCTTTTTTACTTTCTTGATCTCTTATATTTTATCTTCCGCTTTTTCATTTAGTTTTGTAATCGTTGTCTTATTCATTCATTCATTCATTCATTCATTCATATTTTTTAGCTTGTGTTTATATTCATCTTTTTAGTTTATTTACGGTATCGTATTATTATTTTTTTTTTTCACTCATTCATTCTGTCATGCATTCATTCAGTCATTCATTCATTCTTTCTTTCTTTCTTTCTTTACTATTCTTTCTTTTTATTTTTTCATTTAGCTTTAGTATAGTTCAATTGTTTTCTTTCATTCATTCATTCATTCTGTCTTATGTTTTATTTCTATCTTTTTCATTTTGATATATAATCGTTCTTTCATTCATTCATTCATTCATTCAAACATTCAGTTTTCCTTTCTGTTTTATGTTTTCTCTTTCACTTTTTCTTTTAGTTATCGTCTTAGTTTTCTCTTCTGTTCATTCTTTCATTCATTGTTTTTTCTTCTGTCTTATTTTTACCTTCCTCTTTTTCATTTAGCTTCGTTATCGTTTTATTATTCTTTTTTCACCCAGTCTTTCATTCATTCTTTCTTTCTACCTTAAGTTTTAAATTCCTATTTGTCATTTAACTTTGGTATCATTCTTTTTCTTTCATTCGGTCTCTCTTATTTTCTTCCTTTTTATTTTATATCTTACTTTCCTCTTTTTCATTTAGCTTCGTTATCGTTTTGTTATTCTTTTTCACCCAGTCTTTCATTCATTCTTTCTTTCTACCTTTTAAATTCCTATTTGTCATTTAACTTTGGTAACATTCTTTTTCTTTCATTCGGTCTCTCTTACTTTCTTCCTTTCTATTTTATATCTTACCTTCGTCTTTTTCATTTAGCTTCGTTATCGTTTTATTATTCTTTTTCACCCAGTCTTTCGTTCATTCTTTCTTTCTACCTTTTAAATTCCTATTTGTTATTTATCTTTCCGTTTCATGCCTTACCTTCCTCTTTTTATAAAGCTTTGTTGTCGTTTTATCATTTTCTTTCTTTTGTCCGTTCCGATTTTCATGATTTAAACATGTAATTTTTGTCTTTTCCTGTTTTGATCCTCCAACTTTTTTAATGAGATTTACAACCGCGTGCTATCTCTCATCCCTTCATTTACTTGTCATTTCAATTAATTCTATCATGAATAGTTTTCTTTGTTATCTGGCCATGAATGCAAGGACTGGATAAACATTTGAGCGACTTAGACCTTTTCAACTGAGCACCAAGATCCATCGTCTTAAACCACTGAAGCCAAAGTTCGTGACTGAAAATCCGAAGAAATAAGTTTTCTCAATTTACATGTAACTAAGTAAGCTTGTCAATCGATTATAAGACCTTCATGCATAAATACACGAACAAAACGCATCTACGATATATACGTGAATTTATATCTATATCTATATATATACATATATATGTATAAATCCAGGTAAATATATATATATATATATATATATATATATATATATGTATGTATATATATAAGACCTTCATGCATAAATACACGAACAAAACGCATATACGATATAGACGTGAATTTATATACATATATATATATATATATATATATATATATATATATATAAATTCACGTCTATATCGTATATGCGTTTTGTTCGTGTATTTAAGACCTTCATGCATAAATACACGAACAAAACGCATATACGATATAGACGTGAATTTATATACATATATATATATATATATATATATATATAAATTCACGTCTATATCGTATATGCGTTTTGTTCGTGTATTTATGCATGAAGGTCTTATATATATATATCTTTACCTGGATTTATATATATATATATATATATATATATATATATATATATATTGTATATTTCGGTAGCAATCTTTCTTTTATGGAGGTTTATTTATAAATGACAAATAAGGTGTGATGGTTATGTTTTTTTTTTATGTACACCACCGGCCATTTTTTATGTACACCACCGGTATTAGGCAATATCATAGTATTTCATACTATTTTTAGTGTTTATTGCCAATTAGAAATTCTAAATGAAAACAGAATGATTTTTTGTTATTATAACTTTGCAAAATTTTACAAGGCAGCCAGGAAGCCTTTGCTTTGGCCAGCCAATAAGAAGAAGAGATTAGCATGGGGAAGAGAGCACGAACACTGGACACCAGAACAGTTCATTTGATGCACATGTTATTATGCAGTATTAACTTAAGAACCATTCTGCTTTCATTTAGAATTATCCACTTAACAATTAATACTAAAAACAGTATGAAATACATCATTTTTTTATTAAAATTGGGGTGGCCTAATAATTATGACTCGCAGATTGCCTTTTACATCTATGGATAATGTGATTTTACATATTTGAAAATGGCTTATATAAGTCGAAAACTTACAGTGGATTATTAAAAAAATTATGTATAAACTTTATAATTTTCATTCTTCATTTAATGATAATACTATTAAGCTTATCAGAGAATATGAAAAAAATTGCATAAAATAAATAGAGAAAACTTGTCTTTATTATTTAATGAAACATGCATTAATGGAAAAATGCTGCCTAAATACATACAATCTATATATATATATATATATATATATATATGTGTGTGTGTGTGTGTGTGTGTGCGTGTGTGTGTGTGTGTGAGCACGTTCATATGTACATTTATTAATTTGCTTTATATATCTATTATATTAATAAATGTACATATGAACGTACTCACATGTATAACATTATTATTCAGGTGTTAATAAAACAGTGTTCACTGTAGTATGAACAAATCTGAAGAGGGAAAGTAAGGGAGTGAAGAAGAAAGAGAGAAACGTACAGATGAATCTACATTAACCGGTTTTAAAGAATATAAGTACTTTTTTCTATAGCAGCATGTGGTCAGTAACTCGTTTTTTTTTAGTTATCCAGATCACTTTCCCTTTCTTTCTTTCTTTCTTTCTTTCTTTCTTTCTTTCTTTCTTTCTTCATATATTACTATTATTAATTAGAAATCAATTTTACTTGAAAAATTATAATTTTTTTATCTCCATGTAATCTTTGTCTATTTAAATTTTACTCTTGTTATTAAAAAAACAGTAACAGAAGGGGAATTAAAAAAGAGAGGGAAGATTATGTTGAAAGACAGGCATCGAGACGCTGTTTCAAAGTGTCGGGAAGAGAGAAGGAAAACAAATAGAGATTGCGAAATAAATTCAAACTAGATCTTTGATAATGACATTTAAAGATTACATGTGATCTTTAAATGCTTGTCTTTTCTCTCTTTTTTAACTTCCCCTCCTACTTTTCTTTCCTATTTCTTGGCTTTACCTTCTTTTTCAGTGAACGTTCAGTGTATGAAATTTGAGGGGGAATTTTTCCCTAAGAAAAATCGCTGGCAAAACCAACATACTTCGCAGAAATGATCATACGACACATGTAATTTTCGAAGTTTCATTTGAAAAAATATAAATATTTGGATTTGTAAATAGATAATTTTATTTACATCAAGCCTACTGGATGGATCAGGTCTAACGTTAATATTAAGATTTTAATTACATGCCACTTTCTGTTTGGTTCTATGGCATGCGCTGATTGATAAGGGATTGTTATCTCCGACTGATGAAAATCAGTCGAGTTTCGATCTCGGCCTGAAGTAAACAGTTTATCTAACCGCACTGATGAGATGCGATACAGGCCTGTACGCACGTGTTTGTATATATAAAATCTGCATATATATATATGTATATATATATAGGCAGAAATAATTATTTTATAATAATCACTCATATCCCAAATGTGCAAGGTAATTTGCGAAAAGTTCAAGCAATAATAATATTAATATTCATAACGAATACACACAGTGAAATACAGAGTATGTATATATATATATACTCTACTTTGTATTGAGCACTTTTAAAGTAATTATCTAACTGTGGAATATTCTTCCATTAGTAACAATTACTCATATCACACACACACACACACACACACACACACACACACATATATATATATATATATATATATATATAGACAGATAGATAGATAGATATTTTAGTCGAAATCATCGCAGGGAAAACTATAGGCTACTAAGATGCAATGTGTTAAATTATGTGAAAAAATTTAAAAAAAACAATAGGATTATCTAGGAGAAAAACAATAAAAGAATAATCAGGTAGAGAATAGACAATGGTTGACATTGGCTCTAAAATATTTTAGATCAAACTTGAATGAAAAGAACCCGGGAAATAGTTCCACATCTGAGAAGTACAATAGATTAAACCGTTAGCGTAGAATTTAGAGCTACATCTAGCCAATTTAACTGTAAATTGTTGAGACCTTGCTTCTAATCTAGTATAGTGCTTAAGTTAATAAAATTTAGGTACTATAGCAAGAAATTCCTCTTACTACATAGCAGGATCACTGGATCGTATATGACAGTAATATTCGGGCCATGGATGCATGGTAGACTTAAAGATATGTAAGATAGATTCAAGAGAAAAAACTGTCTCTCACGACGGAGTGAACCTAGCGGCATACCTAGCAATTTTTATTTATTTTTTAGCCTACAATTCTATCGAATTCCAATTCATATATGATTCTTTTTTATCAACTCAAACAGGTTTACCTACTAAAATAGCATTTATAATAAAAACTATATATATATAAATATATATATATATATATATAGATAGATAGAGAGAGAGAGAGAGAGAGAGAGAGGCAGGCTACTGACAGTGTACTTTGATTAAGCTTTTTGTTTATCTTTTCTTCTGTTCAAACAAGTGGTTTCTTTTCTGGACACAGAATGTAAAAACTGTTCAAAAGTTCTGCATATCCGAGCGCTTTCGGATATTCTTTTAGACATTATCAAGGACGATTTTCATTTTTAACTGAATGTAATTTCTTTTAATAAAAAATGTATCGAAATAAGTAGTAATTGATCAAACGAGACAAACTTACTAACAATTACACTATGTGGAAGTGTGAGCAAGTACCCTTTTGGATGCAATACACCTACTCATAGCGTTCGATGGCTACTAGACTTAAGATTAGGAATTAAATGGTCGTATTATGAAAGTAATAGTGATCTTCTGAGCGTATTTTACATGTAGCGCAAGGGCGAGTGTCTAGAGCATTAAGGAGAGATAGAACTCAGTACTCAGTCGTAACTTATCTAGGGAGACAAATTGGTTAACCATTACAACACGTCAAAGTGCCTCTGCTTTACTAAGTGATGATTAGGATGTGCATTGTGGTACAGTGGATATCGACTCGGAACGAAAAATCGGGGGTGCCGATTTCGAATTCAAGTTGAATTCCTTGCATTCACATACAGACAAATAGCCTTGGGAAAGGTATTAAGCCGTCTCTTTCCTCCAGTTATGGGTTAAATAATTAGACGTATTGGAGGTCCTTTTCAAGCTCAGCAGCGAGGTTCGCCTTGTCATCAACACCAGATTTTTGATCGAGGCGAGCGTAAACTGTGGTATTATCGGCGTACATGCCTACTTGTGATCTTATGGCATCGGGGAGATCATTGATGTAGATTAGAAAGAGCGTAGGGCCTAGGATAGAGCCTTGGGGGACACCCGCGTTTGTAGGGTAATTCTGGGAGGCATGTCCGTTTAATACCGCTTTCAGTGTGCGGTCAGAAAGGAATGACTGGATTAAGTCCAACAAAAGTCCAGTAATGCCGTAGCTTCGCAGTTTCCGTAGAAGGCCGGCATGCCATACTCTGTCGAATGCTTTAGAGATATTCAAGGCGACAGTTCGGGCTTCACCATTCTTGTCGAGAGACTGGTATATATACTCGGTGATGGTCGTTAACATATCAGCAGTAGACCTGGTGAAGCGGAAGCCATACTGTTTGTCCGAGAGGAGCCCGTGGCTGTGAGATGCTGAACGACCTCGGCATTGATAATGGCTTCGAACACTTTGCCGAAGATCGGAAGAAGGCTGATAGGGCGGTAATTTGCGGGGTCCGAGGGTTCACCTGTGTTCTTGAATATTGGAACCACAGAAGAAGACTTCCAACAGGCAGGAAAGCAGGAGGAAGATATGCAGAGGTTATATATTTATTTATTTATTTATTTATTTATTTTACCCCACCCTACAATATGATGGTTAAAACTAGATTGTGACAAAAATTCTTAAACCTAATCAGTAAACACTTTCCAAAAACTAATCCTCTTAGCAAAATATTCAATAATGATACACGCAAGTTAAGCTATATTTGCACGAATAATTTAGAAAAAAATAATTTTAAAAAATAGTAACGAATTCCTCAACAAATATAATGATACAAAAAACACGGTAATATACAATGCTCAAATAGATCGCACCAATGACAAAAGAACTCATACCAGCGGATGTAATTGTAGAAATCCTAAAGATTTGCATAATAATTTTCTAGTTAGCTCCATAGTTTATCTTTGTACCGTTCTACAACTGAAAATCCTAACATTATGAAGGTTTATATAGGTTCCACTAAAAACCCGTTCAAAACTCGCTGGTATCAGCCCACATTGTCTTTCAACAATAGTTCTTATAAATACAGCGCTTCATTATCCAAATACTATTAGTCTTTAAAAGAAAAAGACAAAATACACACTGTTAAATGGAAAATCCTTACAAAGGCCCGAACTTGTAACTCTCTCCGTGCACCTTGCTACTTCTGTCTTAACGAAAAATTAGAAATTATCAAATTTAGGGACAAGGTTAAACTGTTAAACCAGAGAAATGAGTTCACTGTTCATTGTAAACATAGTTCAGCATTTACATTAGAATCCGGGATCTAATATTGAGAAATTAAGGAAAATCAGTTTAACTGCCTTTTTGATGGTTGTTTTTTGTTCGGCTTGAATGTTCTAGTTGATCCTTGCTGGGGGTGTCGTTCACCATGTGTTATCATACTGATATTTGACGGGCATTGGTCAGCGAGTTGTATGGTTGTCGGGTGTTCTACTCGACATGGGTTTTCGCTGGGCCGCGGACTTGTAAATAGTTCGGAAACTGTGTGGGACTCAGGTCTTGAGAATCATGGTTATTAGGTGTTGGTTTAACAGTCGGTGCTATGGGCCGGATATTATGTGCTGGTTTGGGGTCTGTTGAGTATTGGTGTGATAATCGGTATCGGATTAAATGCCTCATGGCTGGGGGGAGTTTGTTGGAGTGTCCGAGTCGGATGAAAGTACCCATCAAATTAGGGCAAATTAATGTCTATATATTAGTGTATGTATGTATATAAATATACATCTGTCCATTTGTACTAGTAGACATATTGGTATTTCGATTTCTTTCTGATGTGTATTTATACCTATGCATTTAATTGTATGTGTGTGTATATCTGATATACGTATATTCATGTATGCTTTTATATATAAATATATGTATATGCTCGTATGTGTGTATATATTCATATTTGTATCTACATGTGTTCATATGTCCATCTAAGCGTGTCTATATATATGTATGTTTGTGTATATGTGTGTGCATATGTATATATGTATATATATATATATATATATATGTATACATTTATATATATGTGTATATATATATATATATATATATATATATATATTAACAAAACTTGGTTATAGGCAACCGACAATTTGAAATCGATAAAAAATAATGTTCAAACAATTCATTTCATATATATATATATATATATATATATATATATATATGTATACACACACACACACACATATATATATATATATAGTTAGATGGGTGTAAGTTTGTGATCCTGGGTTTAACGCTTTTGCGATCGTAAGACAAACTGATTATTATTTTTTTAAATATTTGATATATGTAGAGATGCGTATATTGACCTATTTTTTGGAAGTGAGAGGAAAATTGGGAGGAAAATTTATCGTCACCATGTCTTTATACAAACGCAGACAGATATACACTTTTACACTCATTGACGTGCCCAGTCACACAGACGCGCTTGGTCGACCACCGGGGCTAACTCTAGCATAACTGCATGTGAACAATATGGGGCTTGGTATATATATATATGTATATGTGTGACGTTTTGTACATACATACACATTTGATTGGTGTGAAATGTATCTACGGAGTTTGATGCCAGAAGATTTGTATAAGTATTTTTATGTATGTGGTCCAATTTATATATATATATATATATATATATATATATATATATATATATAT
The DNA here is from genome assembly GCA_037127315.1 of Ascarosepion bandense. Taxonomy (NCBI): domain Eukaryota; kingdom Metazoa; phylum Mollusca; class Cephalopoda; order Sepiida; family Sepiidae; genus Ascarosepion; species Ascarosepion bandense. The sequence continues at coordinate 2,050,782 of JBBBDQ010000456.1, forward strand.
GATGATCTGTGGAGTTTTTAGTGGTGTACGTTTTTGTTTTTAGCTTTTTTTTTAGTTTTTGTTCATGCACTGAAATATTGTACTTGCCATGACCTCATTCATTCAAGGCCCTTGTAATTTTACGAATTCGCTTTTACTGAATCCAATATTGTGGCGGTTCTGTTTGTTTCTAAATAGAGCTTAAAATTTAAAAGACAAATTGACACGTCGATAGAAACGATATGTTGAATTTTGTGCACGTATATATGCGTGAGTATATTAATATGTATCTGTGTCTGTTTGCCAGTGTATGTGTATATACTCGTCTATTTATCCATGTGTGGATGTTTGTAGATTTATTTATGTGTGCGTTCTTTCTCTTTCTCGTTTAATATATAAATATCTTTCTAAATCCAATAAAATGATAAAAATTGGAAAATTTTAAAAATTTGCAACAATAATAAAATGAATCTAATAATCAATTAATAATGCTGGTCTCAATTTAATCAAATATAAATACTAAGGCCCTCCCAAAAAATTATTTTTGAGCCTGCTCACATATTCTCCAAATCAGAAGTTACTTTATTCTGATTGGTCCACACTGTCTATACAACAATGCCTCCCTGATTAAAGGGGTTTTGCTTGATTTAATCTTTTAAAACCCTTCAACTTGAATTAAACTTCATAACATGATAAGACACAAGAAGTATCGAAACAAAATAGCTACTTTTCTATTGATATTATAATATATTCATATTATAATTTCTGAATATACATACATACATATATATATTTATACATATATATATATATGTATGTATGTATATATTCTAAACAACTACTATTTATAAGAGACACTGAATGTCTACTAGGGTTAATCATGAGCTGTTCTAAACATCGTATTTTGGCTTTAATTTCAGTTGAAAATTAAGATAAAAATTCTCCAACATTTGGACAATTTTTTATTAAGTTGGTTCTAAGCTTTCGGCTTACATGAGCCATCTTCAGAGAGGTTACAATGACGTTAACACAAAAACATCTACCATCAGCGACGATTTTATCTTGTGTTGACATAAAACTCAGCTAAACAACGGCAACATTTACCACAAATTGCAAACGCAGATGGCTCATATGAGCCGAAAGCTTAGAACTAACTAAATAAAACATTATCCAAATGTTGGAGAATTTTTGTCTTTATTTTCATCTGAAATTATAGCGAAGATACGATGTTTAGAACGGCTCCTGATTAAACATAATAGACATTAATTGTCACTTATATTTAACAGTATATGTTTAGAAAAGTATCTGCTGCCTCGATACATATATATATATATATATATATATATATATATATATATATATATATATACAGTGCATTTGCTCAGTAAATGTACATGTAAAAAATTTTAGAGACAAATTATTTTTATTCTACTTTTTAAATATATTTTTCTCATTGACATTAATTTTTTAACATTAAAATTGAAAGAAAGATGTCTTGAAAGTTCAAGTCACAGTATTTAATATTTCAACCATTCGAATGCAGCCATTGTGAAGTTTCAAGCTCTTTTTGTATTAAAATCTATTATACTTTAATTTAAAAAAAAAACTTTAAGAATGTTTAATTTAGAATGTATCCGATATCATATGAATAGTGACTTTCTAAGTGTAACTTAAACGTTGCACGAGGACAAATGTATGGAACGCCTAGTGTGAAAAGAACTAGTCATTCTGTCAAATAAAATTGGCGGATAACCGAGTGATTAGAACATTCATTTTCTGACCATGAAGCCTGGATTGGTTTGTCAGGAAAGAGACCTCTAGATGTTATTGGTCTGGAGGAGGCGATCTCCGCGAGCAGCAAATTGGGTCTTCTTCTTCTATGTGCCTTGTCTTGTTAAGGCGTAGGAGATCATGGTCTTCCACGTCTCCCTATCCCTAGTGGCTCTTAGTAAGCTTTCCCCTGTAACATCTCGCAACCCCTGTTCTGTCATCAACCTGCTCATGCCTTTCAAATACATTGTCCACTGCTTTCCTCTGTCTCCTTTTCCCTCTATCTACCCTGTTAGTATCAGGTTCTCCAAGCCCACCTTCCTCATTGCATGTCCCAGGAACTTCATTTGTCTCTTCCTGATGTATTAATTTCCTTTTCGTTTCTATTCTTTCCAACACCTCATCATTGCTCACATCTTCGGTCCATAATATCCGCAGCATCCATCTGTAGAACCACATTTCAGTTGCTTTAAGTTTTTTCTACATCTTTGATGATATTGTCCAACATTTACTGTCATATTGAAGAACTGACATCACATAGCATTATAGTACTCTCTTTGTTTCTAGTGAAAGTTTCCTCTGTCTTAATACTTTACTCAGCTATTGGAACGCATCCTTCGCCATGCCAATTCGCCTTCGGAACTGTGTCGAACTTTCCGTCTATTAGAACATTTCCCAGGTATTTAACTCTTTCTACCTGCATGATTTTAATGTTCCCCACCTGTATTTGGCACTTTAGGCTGCTCTTTTTGCTGATGACCATGCATTCAGTTTTCTTGTAGTTTATTTACAGTTCTTTTTGTCACTCTCTTCAGCTACCTTCTGTAAGTGTCTGAAAACCATAACACGGGTTAGCCCAGCTCGTGTGAGTGAAAATGGTTAGACGTCTTTGCTTTGAATACTGCTGCGACATTTGGTCTGGTGTTACCGGAATATCAATCATCAACCCTCCCATATCCTTGCCTACCTTTTCTTTGGGACTCTTTTTCGAATGAACGAGAACCTTTTCGGATATATCCGTCACAAATGTCCGTCCTAATATGGACATGTGGGTGTCTACGGAGAATCAAATAAAATAAAAGAATTTTTTTTTTTGTTTGTGGTTATATTTCGATTACCTACTGTTGTACCATTTGGGTCTGACGAAACGCGTTAAGAACATCAAAGCGGTGAAATATGTATTATCCAAGGTAATAATCGAAAATCCTTTATAAAATATTACTCTGTTAAATTAAATAAATGAATTTAACATTGAGTTCTCTCGAGTTCGTCTCTTTTGGAATTTACCCTGATTACATACCAAGTGTACTATGTTATATATATATATATATATATATATATATATATATATATATATATATATATATTATTGGTAAAATTCAAATAATAATCTGCAAGAATTACCCACAATAAAGAATAATCCTGACCTGGCATTTCGGCTTGAGTCACTTTTCTAACGCCATAGCGTAACTCCTCTGTGCATTTTTTTCATAAATACGTTCATGGTGATCGTTCTAATGAACTTTCCACTATGTTGCCTAGATATTATCTTGCAAGAGGGAGTACCACTGGATGTATATGAAGTAACCAAGATTCATGATGAAGGACATTTATAATTTGGAGTTGCAAAGTACATTGTGGCTTTTGTACAGAGTTGTATAAAAGACAAACAGAGGAATAACAGTTTTGATTCCCAAATATGTATTAGAAATAACGATATTTAGCGTAACTGGTTGCGAAGAATGTTGGTCGAGATAAGAATCCATACCAAAGAAACATGTAATTTTCAACCTAAGAATGTTATAATCATTTATAAGCTTACAATAACACTGGTTAAGCATATTGAATCTCGTATGACCTTAGGGTATTATCAATCTAATCTCATGGCTCTCGGAACACGAGAATTTTCAGTCTTACCAGAGGTCGATGATTTTGCCTCTGTAAAGTTAGCATGAATTTGGGATTTTTGAATCAGACTGGAATTTTTCCATTAGCAACATATGCAGCAGCACAATATTCGATGATTTTTTCAATTATTTTTTCTCATTTTCGGCATCAACAAAAGTAAATTTCTTTAGCCGGAGGAAAAACGCACGAAATTATGCAATGTTTGATCAAAATATTGTTATCGTAGGTTGTCCGATTCAACCTAATTTTTATGCGTTAAGAATCACGAACAAAGGGATTGTCAGTAGACAAGGATGAATTATATATATATATATATATATATATATATATATATATATATATATATATATGTATATATATATGCTTGAAAGAGTTGGGTACCCTCATGCTATCTTGCCCAAGAAACAACACCCACTTCTACAGCGAAACCTTTACATGTGGTACCCAGGTGCTTGAAATTTTGAACCGAACACTTTATTTCGATGAGTGAATTAAACTATTCTCATTCCATAAGTCATCCAACTTGTGGATGTCTTAGTTATCTACATTTAAATCAACTAGGTTTTTCGGTTTTCCAATACTGTCACCAGGTCAGTCACTAAAATGAAACATGTTTGGCCGATCATGTATCGAAAGACTGACTGGGCAGTAGATTTTCACACAAAAGGCTGCTACAGAACACAATCTGTCCTATTATTTAACACATAAGTGGAGGTAAGAGACGGATTAATACCTTTCCAAAGGGTATTTGTGCGAAAATGAGTTTAACGAATTCAACTGGAATTCGAACTCGGCTTTGCGATTTCTTATTCCGAGACAATATCCACTGCACCGAAACGAAGATTCAGGTGCTGAACTAAAAAAATATTGAGTAAAATCATTAAAATACTTGAAAGTTTTTATCGACTGGGCTGAGAAAGATACGGGGAAAAAGAAAGAGCGAGATAAATATGGTAACACACACACACACACACACACACATATATATATATATATATATGTTTACAGCTATCTCACAACTAGCTTCTTTTCCTCTCTTTTTTCCTCGGACCCATCCAACTATCGTCCTATCAGTCTTCTACCGATATTCGGGAAAGTATTCGAGGCCATAATTAATGCTGAATTAGTTCAACATCTTACTGCCCACAAACTCTTCTCTAACAGAAAATATGGCTTCCGCTTTGCCAGGTCCACGGCCGACTTGCTAACAACCGTCACGGAGTAGATGCTCCAGGCCCTTGATGAGTCTGACGAGGCTCGCGCGGTTGCTCTGGACATCTCCAAGGCTTTTGACAGGGTTTGGCACTCTGGCCTCCTATGCAAGCTACGGGGTTACGGTATTACTGGTCGCCTGCTGGACCTAATCCAATCTTTTTTGAATAACCGCAAAATGAAGGTCGTTTTGAATAGGCATGCCTCTTCATCCTACAGCACGAATACTGGTGTCCCACAGGGCTCTATCCCGGGCCCGACGCTCTTCCTTATTTTCATCAACGACCTCCCAGATGAGATCAGTTCCCAAGTAGCCATCTACGCAGATGACACCACAATATACTCCCGCACCAGTAAGAAACCTGTCGTGGCGGACAGACATAATCACGATGCTGACCTTGAAAGGGAGCTACACTCTGTGGTGAATTGAGGCAAGAAGTGGTTTGTCAACTTCAATACGTCTAAGACCAAGCTGTTGTCTGTCAACCATCACAGGCAACCTCTCCTGCCTCCCATAAGCGATTCTCCCTGAGAGCGATACACTAAGCCTCCTCAGCCTTACCCTCTCCTCAGACCTCAAATGTAACCACTATATTGTATCCATACCTAAATCTACTGCTAAGACGTTTGGGTCACTATGTCGATCCAGAATGTTTTTCCGCCTGAATCAATCCTGCATATATACAAGTCAACCATCCGTCCGTGCATGGAGCACTGCTGCCATTTACGGTCAGGCGCCCCTGCGTTCTCCTCAGCATTTTCAATAGGCTCCAAAGGAGAGTCTGTAATATGATAGGTACTGATCTGGCGGCTCGATTGCAGCCACTTCCCCAGCGTCGAAATGTGGCCTCCCTTTGTCTGTTCTATAAATACTTTCATGGCTTCTGCTCGGACGAACTTAAGTCACTGGTGCCTCCTCAACATGTGTTTACCCGTGCAACCAGACTGGCACCTGGGTCACACCCAGTCACAGTCAGGTTAGCCAAATGCAAACGACAATTCTACTCCTGCAGCTTCTTCTCTCGCACTTCCCGCCTGTGGAACTCGCTCCCATATTCTTGCTCTCCTGACGGCTACAACCTCCAGAAATTTAAATGCAATGTCAATACTCATCTATTAACCACTGGACTCTAGCTCTCTCCCCACCCCCGCATATCCTTCCCTTTCTTTCCACCTATGTATCTGTCATCGCACTTGCATTCTCAGCTTTCTATTGCTCCTTTCTAACTAGTTTGTACTACTCACTCTTTTCTAATTAATCTTTTTGCAATTATGTAGCCACCCGCTCATCAGTGGCATTTCTGCCTTGCTCGGGGTGAAATGATTAAAGAAGAAATACATACATACATACATATATATATATATATATATATATATATATATATATATATATATATATATATAGTAATGTATATTTAGGCAGCAATCTTACATTTAAACATGTTTCGTTAAAAACGACCAACAAGGAAAATTTTCTTATTTTTTTATTTAATTTTTACAGTATACTTAGATGTTTCCTTTTTGCTGAAAATAAAGAATGTGAAATTGTTCTATAATTATCGACTTTCCAAGCGCTTTCAGCCTCTTCACAAACCATTTTTAATGTTGTTTTTCCGGTGTTGTCATTTTCCCATGTTTGTCTTTTTGTAATTTTTCGTTCTAGTGTTTTTGTAAAAGAGAGTTATTTATAGCTATCATGTGATGTGCGCGTCAGGCATCATATAGGCGTCTGTCTATTTTTAAAACCTTTCAAAACTCTATTTCTACAGTTAAATAGTGTAAGGTTGATGGCAGGAAAAATCTGTTTTGTATACAATGCCTCTTTTATAGCGAGGTCTCTTTGATATTGTGATTTATATAGTATTTTTGTATTTCAACTAACATTTTCCTCAAGGATTCTTGTAAGTTATGGATTAATATTTTTTTTATTTTATTGTACTATTATTACTAGATAGGTGGCATGTAAGGCGTCTACCCAAGGAAGTGGTAATATGGTCAATATAGGTAATTGATTTATGACAAGAAAGAATCTTTTACATGGCATTAAATTTCATGCATTATATTAATCATCGCTAGTTGAGATTTAATGGGATTATCCTTAAATATAACAAGGTTTGCTGTCTTCCATTTTCTTTAATATTTTATAATTTTTTATATGTTTTTGAGGAATTACGGCAGAAATATGGTCATAGATAGATAGATAGATAGATAGATAGATAGATAGATAGATAGATAGATAGATAGATAGATAAAATTGTACGAGGATACGGAGGCAGATTGATATATAAAGAAAGAAGAAGGGAGAATGAGAAAGATGTCCTATGTCGTTCACAGCGAGAATTGAAGGAGCGATTGGCTAAAATGAATAAAAATAAATGAATGAAAAGTATTTTTTTTTTTTTTGGTTGAAGGAGAATCAAAATGAAGACAGTAAAGAAAGACTTGAAATTATTATGTAAAGCACAAAAAATCTATAAGTATAATAATACTACCTACTTTTTTCATAATAGATGGCATACATATTTTACAGTTAATCTCTTTTCGTTTTATATTCCCTGTTCGACGTTTTCTTTCATTTATCATGCGTGTTTTTGTGTACATCGTCCGTCGTTCCTATATTCAGTCTTTTTTGTCTGTGTGTGCGTGTATATCTCGATTTAGATCGTGACAGAATTTACCAACCTTCCCACGCAAGGTTAGATGTAACACAAGGTCATTTTATAGTGAGTCTTCCCGGCCATATAGCCGGGCCAAAAAATGTCTGTCTATTTTTACCGAGTCGGGATTCTACCCTTTTGCGCTCGAAGGCAGAGAGCTGACAGTGTCATAGCAGCAGAGGTAACACACGTAGATACTTTTAGTGTAAACAATTGTATTATACGTATATCTAAACTTATTTATAAATGGAACTTTGTCTCTGTGTGTGTCTGTCTCTGTGTGTGTGTCCGTTATCTAACAGCTGAACCGATTTTCTTGAAAATGTACACAGTTGTACTAAATCCGTCTGCGAGTGTTCTTAGTTAAGTTTTGTGTCGAGGTACCCCCGATAAATATCGAAAATCGATAATCGAAAAAATCGGGTTATAGAAGAAGTAGTCCGATTTTAATCAAATTTGATACACTCATAGACAAAGACATAAGAAACGCTATTCAGAAGGTTCAAGGTTGCAGTTATTACAATAGTGCAGAAAATCGATAATATATATAAATAAAAGACAAAATGTTTGTGTGTGTGTGTATGTTTATCTGCCGGTGTATCTGTATTATTTTTTTTCAGTTCTTTTATTTTAGTTTTTGCTTCGAGTTTGGCACTACGTAGGTATATTTATAGTTCTTAGTTTCACCCATGATAACATTTACTCAGAGGACTTATTTAGCCTTCAAAATTCAGTTTACGACGAAAAAACGTATTTGATATCGATACCAGGAAATCAAAATTCGACTTACATCCATTCATTTTTCTTTCAGTCTACGGTTTCGCTTAAACTGGAAAAAAACTATTGCTTTTTAGTATTTCGTGCCAACGTCCAAAGAGTCTGAGCTCCAGGACCATGGATTAGTTTTAAAGCTTTCATTACACCCCAGCAACGCCGGGCTATACTGCTAGTATCTTATAGAATAGATGTTGCAGTCACTCAACGTAAACAGCGAATCAGTGAGCTTATTGTATAAATATCGTAGAAGAAGTTACAAAAGGTAATTATAAAAGGCTATTTTTGGTTTGGCTGATTTTTCTTGACGGTATATCACCCTTACTGGTTATTTTATGCTGAAATCTAAAATATTTAGTACGCAATTTTCATGACTTTATAAAATAATTTGTGCATAATTTTATATTTTCAGGATAAAAGTAAAATTTTAGATATATCATTCATAGACGATAAAATGTCATTTTTTATATAAAAATATTTTGCTGGTAATTTTAGGGTAAAAGGTTATTGTTGGCCATTTTTTGTTGAACATATTGACACAGATAGATATATAGAAAGACGGAGAGTGAGTGAGAGAGACAACGAAAGAAAGAAAGAGTGGAATAGATATGAACATACTGATAAATAGATAGATAGATAGATAGATAGATAGATAGATAGATAGATAGATAGATAAACAAAGGTTAAATAGTTGAAAAATGTTAGATAGATAGATAGATAGATAGATAGATAGATAGATAGATAGATAGATAGATAGATAGATAGATAAAAAAGTCAGTAATAGATAAATAGATGGATATCAACAAATTAGATAGATAGATAGATAGATAGATAGATAGATAGATAGATAGATAGATAGATAGATAGATAGATAGATAGATAAACTAGCGGCCATAATTTTTAGGCCCAAAAAAATTCATACAATTTTTTAGTATTTATTGCCAAGTGAATAATTGTATATGAAAATAGAATGGTTCTTTTTTCTTAATACTGCACAATAACATGCGCATCAAATGAGTTTGTAAATATTTAATAATTACCTATATTGCAGTTTCATCAATGAAAGAATGAAGAAAATTTAGGGTGATTCGGACAAATACATCTTTTCTTCCTTGCTTTGTAAAATTTTGCAAAGTATTAATAACAAAAGAACCCTTCTATTTTCATTTAGAATTATTCACTTGTCAATAAATACTAAAAATAGTATGACATACATAATTTCATTTAAAAAACTGGAGTGGCCTAATAATTATGGCCGGTAGTGTAGATAGATTGATACACACACACATATATTTATCAATAGAATAAAAAGAAAGACTGGGGAAGTAAAGAAAGAGTGAAATAAGTATAGATAGATAGATAGATAGATAGATAGATAGATAGATAGATACGAGCTGAATATATGAATAACGAACAGTGAAGAAGTAAAAAACAAAAAGATAGGAAACTGATCTCAAACATGTTTCACATTTATTAAAGATTCTTCAGAATTCGAGAGAAAAATGAAAACAATCAAACATACAGAATAATGGCATATTATGATTTTGGGGTAGTTTTAATTCCTAATATACACGTCACAAGTATTAAAGCAACAATAGACTAATTGGAGTAGATAGACTAAACTATCGCCCGGTTCACACTCCACCCACGTCTATTGAACAGGTGTAGAGGCTCATCCCTTGTTCCCTGTTTAGGATGTTGTTTCCCGCTTTCTCTCTTCTAATCTTTTCACTCTTACGTAGCACCCTACACATCAGTGGCATTACTGCCTTGCTCGGGGTGATATGATTAACCCCCCACCAAAAAAAAACAAAAAAAAAACAGATAATTGTTATATGCAAATGCGTAGAATATTTTGGACGAGAGACTATAATAGTGTACGTGAACTCTTTTCTAGAAACACATGTAGATAGATATAATAGGTGAAGAACAATATACGACATACTAAGGCAGATAGTTATCTATCTATCTATCTATCTATCTATCTATCTATCTATCTATCTATCTATCTATCTATGTCTTCTACATACAAGCCTGTTTCGCTGTAATACAACTCATCGCAACTCGACCGATTTGATGTCAGTTGGAGTCGAAGACCCCTAAGCCATAGGCACATTGCATCAGAGAAGGAACATTTTAGCGTGTTATATATAAGCGGTGTATACACACCGAGAGAACTCAATTCATTACCGATGAGTTATGCATAAGTTGTAGAAGTGGTAACTGTTTTTATTTAATTTTCTTCTCTAGAAAGCCCAATCGTAATGAGAGTATAATATATTCGTAATCCATATACAAGCCTGTTTCGCTGTCTCACAGCTCATTAGTGTGGATCTACATCCACTTGCTTCTGGCCGGGATCGGATCTCGACTGATTTGGTGTCAGTCGGAGTCGCTAATATATATATATATATATATATATATATATATATAGAGAGAGAGAGAGAGAGGGGGGGAGAGAGAAATAGAGATACAGAGAGACAGAGACAGAGAGAGACGAGAAAAGAATGAAATATTGAGAAAATATGAACATTCTGAGATAGATAGATATATAAGCAACATATATATATATATATATATATATATATATATATAAAGATCGAGATTGAATGATAAAGCCTTACCTGCCTACACACAAACGAACCTACACAGCGACATTGGGTGAGGTAGATAATTAAGTAGACACAAAGATGTTATACGTCAACTCATAATCACAGTAGAATAGAATAATTACTCGGAAACCGTAGCAAGTCTTTAGTTTCTTTTTCTAACCTCCGTTAAATTAAGCAGAGGTTCGCCGTTCCACTCCTTTTGTTGTAAAGCGTGTGAAATGGACTTGACACCTAACAATTTTCTTTCCGTAAACAATTTCTTCTTTTGACGTCACATTTACGTAAAAAGGTATAGTGTGTAAAATCCTCAATTAAAAATCTCCGTACTCTTTACTTTGTATTTCCTTCCCAAAAGTTGATCTACAACAAAACAAAAGAAACTAAATATTGAATTATGTTTATCATGAATATCTGTGCTCTAGAGATGTCGTTCCGGTTCACTTCTCAGAAATCTCGATATACAACCAAGCCTCAGAATTTTAAATTTTGGTAGGTTTTGTTTAGTGGCATATCGACATCTATGGGTTATTTAATGCCGAATTCTAATTGTTTTTCACTTAATTTGTTGCCTTCCCTACATACTCTCTGCATACTTTTATACTTGTATGTATTAAAGATATATAGATTGTAGATATGGTATTGCATATTTTATAAGTTTTGATATAACCCTGTTTTTGTCGCACAAGTTAAAGTAAGTGAACGCTTGTTGTATAAATATCATAGGAAGAGGTAAGAAAATGTGAGTAAAGAGGATATGTTTGGTTTGGCTGATTTTGCTTGATTATCAACCTCTATTGGTTATTTTATGCAAAAATCTAAATATTTTGTACGCAGTTTTCATGACTTTAACTAGAAAATTATTTCTGCATAATTTTATACTTTCAGGATAAAAAATATGTTTTTAGATATATTATTTAGAGATTATAAAATGTAATGTTATCTTTTTTAAAAAAATAGTATATTGCTGGTAAATTAACAGAAAAACTTTATTGTTGGTAGTTTTTATTTGTTGCTAAAATGTATTGCTAGTAATCTAAACTTATTTATGAATGGAATTTTGTTTGTGTGTGTGTATGAGTGTGTGTCTGTCCGTCACCTAAACGGCGGAACCGATCTTCTTGAAAATTTACACAGTTGTACTATAAGCGTCTGCGAGTTTTTTTAGCTAGGTTTTGTGCCGAGGTACCTCCGATAAATATGGGAAATCGATAATCGAATAAATCGGGTTATGGAAGGAGTGGTCCGAATTTTAATCCAATTTGATACCCTCATAGACAAAGACATAAGAAACGATATTCAAAAGTTTCAAGGTTGCAGTTCTTACAGTAGTGCAGAAAATTGATAATATATATATATATATATAGGGCAAGATGTTTGTGTATGTGTCTGTTTATCTGTCTGTATGTCTTTTATACAAATCCACAATTTTCATTCGATTCTCACCAAACTTCACACAAATATTCTTTAGGCTGAGTCTGAGCTCCAGGACCATGGATTACTTTTAAAGCTTTCATTACACCCGAGCAACGCCGGACTATACTGCTAGTTGGACTATAAAATATATTTTTATACGTTTTTAATGTTTTATTGTTTGTCATTTTTCTATAAAAATATGTTGCTAGTAATTTTACTATAAAAATTGTTTTGTTGGTCATTTTGCTATAAATACGTATTGTTGGTAATTTTAATAGAAAACATTGATAAGTTTACTAGAAAAACCGCCACTTTTACTATAAGTAAAATCTGACTTTTTAACTTTCTTTCTATTTCTTGTTCTGTCATTCGTTCATTCGTTCACACAAAAATATTTGTGCGGGATACTCTCCCTGTCCACTTAACTTCAATATGTCTTGTGTGTGTTAATTTTTCCAGCTCGTCTTTCTTTGTTAAATAAGAATTTATCTTGTTGTTTCCATATCTCTTTCAACTTTCCCGTGTGTTCTCTTCATCATATCGTCAGCATATATCAATAGAACCTTCTCATTGCTGGTTAAAACTCACTTTCATCTGTTAAGCGATTACCCAATATCCACTGCCATATATAATTTTAGATATCGCATAGCAGCAGGGAAATTGAACTTTTAATCTTTTAAGGGTGTCATTTTTGACCTAACATATAAGCTTAACGTTTCGACCATTGTACGCTGTGACATTTTTCAAGTGATATTTGTTTAGATTTAGAAACAAGCCAGGAACAGACAATATGTTGGCTTTTTTGTTTATTCTCTGTATTATTTGGATTAACATGAGTATAGCACTATTTTTGGCATATGATACTATAATACTGCATGTAAAACAAAAATATAATACTAAGTTTAATACGACGGAGCGAAAGAAATTATTGCTAGTGGTATTGATATTTCTGCGAGTTTATTGTCAATCGCAATGTGAATTAAGTTAAAAACCGAATAAGTGTTACAAAACTTGTAAAATCATAAATCATTTGCGTGTATGCAAGAAAAATATATTTTTGTATTGTTTATGCGGAAATTGATCAGCTGGGGTCACGGGAGGATATCATTGGCAGCCATTGTATAACTAAGAAAGGCAATCTTGGAAGGCCTTGAGTTTTTACAGCTGTTAGAAGTAAACAATAACGGTAGTCAAAACACGACTGTCGAAAATTTTGATGTGTGCAAAAAAAGGTTAAATTCTAGCTATGTGAATATATGTGAATTATAAATCTCACTAAGAATGGATTGATACACCTAAAAGCTCACTTTGTTGACGTAATCAGTTGAATCAAAAGGAAGAAGAAGAAGAAAAGAAATTACGTCAATAAAAATATTGTATTTCATTGGGTGAACCAAGGGAATAAAATCCCTGCGTCTCATGATGTGAACTGGGAGTAATCTCATTGATTAAAGTGTTGATTTGCATGGACACCCCTTGTCCATCACGCACCTCCCAAGAGAATTTGGGACGAGCTTAAATATGAAAGTGACAAAGAACCAAGTGAAGTTGTTGTTGCCACGCCGGATTAAGGCAGACAAGATGAATTTACCGCTGTCGTCAGAAAGACCCAATCCAATTACCAGTTATTAATATCGATTTAATTGTATGGATTGTTCTTTTGTACTTTCACCTTCTACATACTTCCACAATAAACTTTCTTCTATACAGTTTACGGCTCAATGCTAGAAACCCTGGATTTGATTTATATTTAACTTGTAGTTGAGATGGAGTTATGCCTTTCTCTAGAGCATATTCGCAAAAGTCAACGCTGAAGACTACACTTACAATATATACATATATATATAGGCATCATTATCGCTTCTTCGTAGAAATATTAAGATCTCCCTATGAAGAGGGTCTACATGAATAAAATAATAAATAAGAGACAGGCTGATTATTCTTTATTTACCGTGTCCCTTCAAGAGGTAGGCGTTCATCGACTACCACTTGCTCCTACCACATGTCGTTATTAACATTTCTACTCGTGATATCTCTCCCAATTGCCGTTCTGTAATCTACTTGTTCAAGCCTATCAAGCATGTCATGCGCTGATTTTCCTGTCTCTCTTTTATTCTATCCGTCCTGTGAGTATCATATTCTGCAAGCCCTCCTTCTTTATTACGTGTCCCAGAAATCTCTGCTGTCTCTTCCTGATACTAACTATAAGTTTCAATTTCCTTTGCATCCTAGTCAAAACATTGTCGTTAATTACATATTCGATCCATGTTATCCTCAGCACCCTTCTGTAGAACCATATTTCTGTTGTTTTGAGTCTCTCTTTCATCAGTGAGGAGATCCAATGCCTTAATTTGAAGATTAATTGATTAGTTAAATCTAAAACACTTGCAAAATTCAAAGGAAAATAACCCATATAGTTAAAAAAAAATTTTTAAATTCATTAAACACTTTCTGTAAAACTGCTTATATCATAAGTAGTAAATAAGATCTTCGAAATATTTGTCCCATCACTGAAGTAATTTTCTTTCTTTAATGTGAGCGTTCCCTCCTTGGGTTTTATGAATCCTGTCGTTGATCGTATATTTATGCTTTAGTTCCTTCTTATGTCTTTGTCTATGAGTGTCTATTCTTTGTTTGTTGTACTCCATTGTTTTATTTCTGCGGATTTGTCGTTGAGCCATTCTTCTTTAGCCTGCCTTGTGCAGTTTCCTGTTTTCCCTTCCATGGTTTGGTATTTCTTTTGTCCCCTTTGCAATATTTCAAGAATATCAGTGGTGATCCATGTTGGACTTTTTGGTAATTGTATGTATACTGTGCAGACCCCCATGTGTCAACCCATTTTATAGTTCACAAATAGAAAGCTTAACCAATCAGGAAGATCAAAATATTCAATGCGACCTGTGTAAAAGGCGGACATATTTTTCCGAGTATTGGAGTTCAAATCTGATTCTGGAGAGTGTCTGATTCGAGAGTGATGTTCTTTGAAGTTGTTTCATTGAACCGATTACGTGCGGCGAGGATACTCTATATCCATATACTATGACGGACATGGTCAACAGATGTCACGAGGATACTCTATATCCAGGAACGATATCAACGTTACCTTCAATCCCTTACTTTGTGACCATCATGCATTGTTGTTGCTATATAATATACATTCGGGAGATTGATTCTCTATCCCTGCGATTTATCTATAAATTATGGCGAATTTTACCAACAATCCACTTATTTTTCTTTTTACGTCTTTTTTTTCCTTTGGGAAGAAGTCGTTTGCTGATGTCACAAGAGCTTCTCTTAGTGCGTCTTATTTTGTGATTCCGTTTCCAATTTGTTCTTCGTATTTTCTTTTCACACTTTCTGCATATTTTTTCCTGCAGTTTTGGGCCGTTCTTGAGTCTGTAGTATTGCAGTCTGGGTGCTTCAATCTTTGAAGTTTCATCCTTAATTTGCATATAAACGGCAGGTGGTCACTTCCGCTGTCGGCACTTGGATACGTTTTGCAGTGGAGAACTGCGTTCCTGAATCTCTTGTTGATAGTTATCTAATCAATTTGATTTTTCATTTCTTCTCCTAGGCTTCTCCATGCACGTACTCGTCTTGGTTGTTCTTAACATCAGAGGTTTGCTATTACCTGATCATTCACTGTGTACTACTGAAAAAAAAATTCTATTCGATCATTCTGGTTTCCTATTCCAAAGTTGCTAGTTTTCTTCTCTTTGCTAACTTTTGCATTCAGGTCTTCCATGATAATTCTAATTTCTTTTGACTTGCACTGAACCTTGGCGTTGTCCAACATACTGTAGAAAGATTCGATTTCTTCTTCTGTATTTTGTGTTTTCGGTGCATACACTATTATAACAGATATATTGAGGGACTTCTCTTTCATTTTAACCAAAATAATTCTTTCAAATAATTGTCAGTATCTAAGAACGCATGTCTTCATGGCCTGATCCAGTATCAAGACGACTCTTATTTCTCTGCCTGCATATATAATTCTGTGATTGTTACTGACAAAGTCTCCGCTGTTCAGTCACCTCATTTTACATGTACCTAAAATGTTGATGTTAATGTAATCATCTTCTGCTGGAACGCTACTCATAGTTGTTCAACGTTCTGACGTTCCATATACCGAGAGTTATTTTTGTTTGATGCAGATAGTCGCAGGATAATGGTCTGGTGGCACCTATCGCTCGTGTCGTTCCATTCCGGGCGAGGGATCTGTTCTGGGGAATTTTGTCTTCTTTGCCACTATCTTGGTTGTACCGGCAAGATCCAAAGGAATACGAATATTACATTTCGGGACGCCATGGCTGAGGGAATTTCCGCGAAGTTGTCAGTGTTGATAGCCAACCGCCTTCGGGCCTCCGCACAAGGCTTTCTATCTGGATTTATTCCCATAGGTAATTACGTGTTTTAGATATGCTTGCAAGGCAGCTGAGGTTTTAAATCAGGGAATTCATTTTCTAGAGATGTACTACTTTCCCGGGTTGTTGCGTATTTCAATCTCCCCGAAAAACTGGTTGTGTGGCTTCAGTTTTCCGTTTTCGTCAATTCACCGGATCTTATTTGAGGCGCATGTCACGGACGCATTTTATAAAAAGTAGGAGCTTGTTTTCCTGTCTCACTCCGGCTATAAAGTTAATGTAGGTTTATAAACATTTATATTGGAGTAGATAGACTAAACTATCACCCGGTTCACACTCCACCCACGTCTATTGAACAGGTGAAGAGGCTCATCCCTTGTTCCCTGTTTAGGATGTGGTTTCCGGCTTTCTCTTTTCCAATCATTTTACTCTTAAGTAGCCCCCTGCGCATCAGTGGCGTTACTGCCTTGTTTGGGGTGATATGATTTTAAAAATATATATATACATTACGTGATTTAGAAGGTGCAAGAAAAAATGAATGGTTTTATCTTAATATAAATATAAGCTAGGCAAAAACAAAAAACAAAAAAAAAACGAAATATTACCTAAATAAAAAAAAAACATATATTAAAAAGTTTGTTAATTTTTGGAAAATCGCAAACAAAAAATAAAAAATATACAGGTATATAAGTATGGAATAATCAGAGGATATGATGTAATTATTTAACATAAAATAAAACCATTTTTACCACGTTTTTGACAGTACGAACACCTAAACTATCTTCATTTTATGTGCCGTTTCCTTTCAGGAAATATACAATCATGGCCCTCCACAACTTCCTTGTAGCTCTTAATATATTTTGTCTTGTTATTTCTTCCAAACCCTGCTCTGGCATCCATCAAGTACGTCACACGCTGCATTTCGCTGTCTTTCTTTCCCTCTGTCTTACCTGTAGGTATCAGAATTTCCAAGCACTTCATTCTCATCATGAGTCCCAGAATTGTAACTTTTTCTACCTGCTGTCAAGTATAAGTTTCATTTTTGTTTACGTTCTTCCCAAGATCTTGTCATTGCTCACCTGATCGGTCCTTGGTATCGAAGAAATCTTTCTGTCAAACGCATATCTGTTGCTTTGAGTCTCTCTTT
This sequence comes from Ascarosepion bandense, assembly GCA_037127315.1. Taxonomy (NCBI): domain Eukaryota; kingdom Metazoa; phylum Mollusca; class Cephalopoda; order Sepiida; family Sepiidae; genus Ascarosepion; species Ascarosepion bandense. The sequence continues at coordinate 2,068,618 of JBBBDQ010000456.1, forward strand.
CAGGTTTGAAAAGATTGTCCAGTATTTATATCACATACCAGTTGAGTACTCTTTTCTTTGTTTCCAACGATTTTCCTCTCGCTCAATACTCGAGTCCTTAGCCATCCCAAAATGTCTTTGGATCTCAATGTCATCCTTTTTGTCCTCTGTTCCCAGATATTGAAATTCCTGTACCTGCTTGCAATTGACTAAAGAAAGGAAGAGAATAGAAGATACAAAGATAATAAATATAACTTTAGGTAAACAAAAACAAAAATTAAAAATAAAACAATCGATCTTTTAGTTTGGTTAAAAAAAACAACAAAAAAAAACAAACAAATACTAATGAAACAGAAAACTCTGGTAACTTCAAATCCTGGAAAGTGATAAGAAACAATACAATTATAACTTCAAATAAATATAACAATCATAATATATGTAATAAATGAAATGAAATAAATAATAATTGTAAATCATATTAAACTTATATTTCATTAAAAGAAATACATTTTTCAGTTAAACTTAAAATTTGTTAAGTTTTGGAGCGTCGACAAAACGAGTTATCTTTCCTTTGATTCAGAACGCAATGTTTAATAAGGCTTTCAATTTTATTAAGTTCAGATATCAATCTAAGGTATTTTTCTGAAGATCAGTCACAACATGAACTTAAAAACAACATTTTTTCCCAAACTAAATGATTTTGTTTTAATGAATACATTTTTGGAAGAGTTTAACATTCGTATTCGCAAAATACAGTGTCAGAAGAACTTTTTTTAAAACTTGACACCGTTCATTTTCTTACATGAGAAATTTATTGTATCAAAAGTTGTTTTTAAAATTGTATTTATTCAAAACATATGGATCTAGATTTATGCATTTTCTTTTTTGTTTATGGAATTAACAGCAAAAATATTTATACCCTCTTCTGGTAAAAAAAACATCCTAATAAATAAATAGTTCATATCCAAAGTCTCGCAAAAGAATTTACTGAATTTTCTGTAGCGAGAGCAAGCGAAAGAGATGTCCAGAAAAAATATTCTTTTTCAAATTTGTAATTACATTTACTCGTCGTTGTGTGTTTACGTTTTCTCGTTTGTTAGTTCGCAGACATCTTGATAAAGTTATTAAAAAAAATACGTGTTTACATCTTTCGACATTTCTTTCTTCTTCATCGTTGGCGATCATTCCTCTCTGCAATTTCTTCTCATGGTAAATAATGAATAATACACTCTAGTTGGTTTACATGTTTTTATCAACTTGTCAATTTAAAATTATTTTTGGAAACAAACGTTCTTTCGTAAATATAAAATTATTTATAATTTTGTACACATAAAATTATTTTGTATACAAAAGTTTTCCAGTTAGTTTGTTGGTACACAATTGTATAAATTTATTTAAGAATACTTGCTTTTATTTGACGATCATGGCTCGTTCCTATCCTTTTTATTTCAGTGAGTTCATGATAAATAATGAATATTACATTTTATTTCGTTGGCATTTTTATATAGACTTGTAAGTATAAAATTATTTTTTGTAAATAAACATTCAAATATAAATATTGTTTAATAATTTCCTTGACAGTTCTCGAAAAAAATATGAAGAAGTGATTTGATTTTTAGTTTTTAGTGTCAACGTCCAAAGAGTCTGAGCTACAGGACCATGGATTAGTTTTAAAGCTTTCATTACACCGGAGCAACGCTGGGCTATACTACTAGTATCTATATATATTAACATTAGCATTGCTGAACCTTTCATATAAATATCACCATGTTTTTTTATTCAGCAAATATATTATGCGGATAGATTCCTCCGCCTTTCTCGAGTGTATACTGCATCTAAGTATTGTCGATATGAAATATTTTGGATTAAGAAAAATAATTAGAATTCACAAATCTGTGAATTGAATTTTCATGTTGACTCGGATATTTCATGTGTAGATGAAAACTTTTACGAATCTTAGGTAAATAAAACATTTTAATTATTTTTAATATAAATCTCAGAAAACATGATACACATATAAAGAGAGGCCTGTAAACGAAATGTGATATTATTCTGAAAATCCTCGTCTGCAGAAAAATAAACAAAGAAAAAATATGAAAGAATACTTTATACATTTGTTTATATTGCTTTCATGGTTTCAGACATATCTTCAACCAAACCATTCAACAGTTCGACTTTCAGTGAACAATCCATAATGGTAATACCAACCTTCCGACTTTCAGATGTATTTTCCAAGGTCTTCCTAACATATAGACACATCCATAACTTAAGAAGTGAAGTTTTCAACAACATTTTTATCGAATATTAACAAATAACATCTTCAATATGATTTCTATCATTTGCGATGAAACGATCGACGCGCTTGGCAATATTCACATAAATCAGATACAATAACACCACATTCCCGTCAATTTTAACACATTCACTCTTTATGTGCACAAAGTGAGTTCCATCTTTGATTTTCACAGAGTACACTTACTTCTTTAGCATACCCTAGAAAAAGTAGTCAGTACCTTCTTCTTTCGATAAAATCTTGTTTATTCTCTGGAGATGAAAAAAAATATAGAGTTAATGAGATTTTCTTTGTCCAGACTTTAAGAATGTAGTGAACAAAACAAATTCCAGATTTAAAAATTCAAATGCAAGCACTGACTCATTGATTTTGTTAGAAATAAACAAATTTTCTCGAATTTACAAAACCTTTGCTTAACAAACACAAAACTCGTGAAATTTCACACCTTGATGCGAAATGTTTTTCGGCCAAGAGAAAACTAGGAAACATCTAAAAACAAAATGGAAATGCCAGAATCAAATCCGGGAGTCAATTCCCAAATGACTTTCTGGACAAACGAAGCAAGCTCGACTGTCGTCAGATAGATAAGATGATTAGTGTAATTAACACGTACTCTTGAGGGACATACTGTAGAATTGCAGACATATTTGTCTTCACTTTCAATATTTTTTGTTTATATTCCTTGAGTTCGACTTTCAAATATAGCTGAGTTCTCTTTTATATTCCTTCCACATATATGAATTATTCCTTCTGTACATAATAAAAAAAGAAATACCATAGAGAGTTAAAAATTAAGGCATTAATCTAACAGACAAATATATAAGTCAGAACAGTGTTACACTCAGTACGCTATTGTTTATGCAGAGAACGAACTGATGAACTCTTCCCCCATGGACAAATATGGAATAGCCTATAATAAATAGCTTACTAAGAATAAATTTGCCCTTGTAACATCTTATATTTCTCGAAATGCTTGTTCCTGCGAACCAGCAGCTTGTTAAATCGGCGCCCAAGTGGATATTTCTCCTACCACTACAATCTTAACCTGTTCAAGAATAGGTTTAACAGTTATATTCCCCTCCTTTCCGTATAAACTGGCACTAAATGTAACTCTCTACCTCAAGTGGCTAAAGGACATGTAAAACTTTTAGAAAAAGATGTCCCTTTTTTTACAAGAAACGAATTGCTTTTTCTATTTAAGAACTGCACATTTGAAAACGACTGAAGTAAGAATAGGACGAAACGTTGTTGTAAAAATAAAAACATAAAAAATCTCAGCAGTATTCTGAAAATTATCAAAGCTACCAGAAACTTTGCCTCTATGTAAATAATATTTTTTCAATTAATTTTAAAATGCGAATGCGAATTTTAAATGCGAATTTTAAATTTATGTTAATTTATTTTTCCTGCAATACAATGCTGTTAACATGACTTATTTTAAACTTGTTTTTTTTTTAAATTTATACGTTAAAATGAATTGAAGGAAGTTCTAATAAGAAAGAAGATATGTAACTCGTTCAGACATTACAAGCATCAGGTGTTCATGGGCAACGCCATAATTAGATTTTAAAGCACAGGTAGATGACATTTTTTCAGGTTTTGCAATCAACATAACTTCAGAATCGCAAAACAACGGATATATGTTTGTAGCATGCTGTTGATTTGATAGAAGCAGTAACTTCAACAGATCTAACTTCGACTGACAAAAGGCCACAAGCGGGAGATAGGTTTTGAAGATTATACACAATATACAAATATAAGGTTTTAGTCAAAAACGCTTATTTGACGGCCCGTCGCCGAAAACATTTAAATAACAATAAAGCTGTAAGCGCGTAACAGGTATGGGTCAACCGCTGAAAATCGAAATTATTTCGTAGTATTAATGTTTTTACAAGATTAGATTCCCAACCATTTTCAACTCTTGAAAACTCATCTGGCAGTCTTCAGTTTTAAGTTGGTGAATGCTGACATAATATTTGCTTTCAGTTCATCTTTGATGATACAAGACGTTTTGTTAGTATCGTGTTCAACTGCGCTCTGTATAACAATAAAGTTGGTTGCAGTCTGGGGAGTTCAGTGGCCAAATGTAAGGGGTAATGTGCTCTCAGAAATTATCTGATAGTCAGGACTGGGTTCTCCTGCACATGTAGCATGGAAGAGATTCCTGTTTGTAGACAAAATGTTATCCAGGAGCCACCCTCTTGAACAAGAGCTGCAATAACTCCTTAAAGCACTTGATGTAGGCCTTCGTGTTGAGTCTAAGGCCCTTAACAACAAATCCGTTAGGCATTTTTCATCAAAACGATCAGAGTGAGTTTTCCAAACGGCCGTATCTTCGTAATCAGCTTTAGGCTCATCCAACTCTTTATGATTCCACTGCTCTGTCTTTAGATTGACACCCAAACACTCTAAAATATTTGTATTGGAACTTCTGTCACGATTGCCAAAGAGTACAGCATGTCATTTCCAAAATTCTTTCGTGATTACAGATGGTTTTAAACTGACCATACGAAACGAAACTTCTATCTGTCAACCATCGAAGGTAAACTCTCCTGCCCCACCATAAGCTTGGACAAAGCGAGCCTCCCTGAAAGCAATATACTGCGCCACCTCGGCCTTACCTAATCTTCCGACGTCAAGTGGAATCATTACATTGAGTCAATAGTTAAATCCACTGCTAAGAAGTTTGGGTCACTGTGTCGGGCCAGAAAATTTTTCCCCCTGAATCCATCTTGCACATATACAAATCAAACATCCGTCCGTGAATAGAATACTGTTGTCATATGTGGCCAGGCACCCCTGCTGTTCATCTCAGTGTTCTTGACAGGCTCCAAAGGAGAATCTGTAATGTGATAGGTCCCGACATAACAACTCAACTCCAGCCACTTTCTCACTGGCGGGATATGGCTTCCCTCTGTCAATTCTACAAATATTTTCATGATTTCTACTTCGACAAACAAGTCACTGGTGCCCCCGCCACAAGAATTTACTCGTGCAATTAGAGTGGCAACAATGTCCCACCCATTTACAGTTAGACCTACGAAACGCAGCCGACAATTCTATTCCATCAGCTTCTTTTCTCGCACTTCGCTCCTTTGGAACTCCCTTCCATATACATTTTCTCCTGAAGACTACAATCTCCAGGAATTTAAATGCAATATCAATTCCCATCTCTTATCTACTTGACTCCAGTTCTTTCTACATGACCCTGTATATCTTGTTATTTTCCTTTCTCGCTACCCTCGAAACAGTCATGACACCTGTGTTCCCATTCTTCTCTTGCCCTTTCTCTGACACTCCCTGTAACTGGTTCTTCTTTCTCTTCACTTTCTTTCTGTCTAAACTTATGCGCTCATGTAGCCCTCTACGCATCAGGTGAAACGAATAAAAAAAACATGCATCGAAAAAATCAAAAAGAGTACATTTATGAAATTTAAATACAATTGCGGCAATTTAGCATTCGCACCTATATATATATATATATATATAAACTTATTTATGAATGGAATTTTGTCTGTGTGTGTGTGTGTCTGTGTGTGTGTCCGTTACCTATAGACTCCGAAACGGCTGAACCGTATTTTCGTGAAAATTTACACTGTTGTACTATAAGCGTTTGCGAGTATTCTTAGCTAGGTTTTGTGTCGAGTTACCCCCAATAAATATCGAAAATCGATAATCGAAAAAATCGGGCTATAGAAGGAGTGGTCCGATTTTAATCAAATTTCATACACTCATAGAAAAGACGTAAGAAACGATATTCAGAAGTTTTAAGGTTGCAGTTCTTACAATAGTGCAGAAAATCGATAATATATATATATATATATATATATATATATATATGTATATATATAAAAGGCAAGATGTTTGTCTGTGTGTGTCTGTTTATCTGTCTGTATGTCCTTTATAGAAATCTACAATTTTTATCCGATTCTCACCAAACTTCACACAAATATTCTTTAGGCTGAGTCTGAACTCCAGGACCATGGATTAGTTTTAAAGCTTTCATTACACCCGAGCAACGCCGGGCTATACTGCTAGTATATATATATATATATATATATATATATATATGGTTTATCAAAATTGCATTTACATATTTGGAGAGATTACTGATACCAAAACAATGCAAAATTTCCATATGATTATATGTCCAAAAAACTATCGTTGTATCCCAACAAAGCAACTCAACACATTTTCAAAATTTTCTCCCGCTTGCTTCTACACACGAATGAAACAATCGGAAGACACGCCATTGAAGCGTCTCTGCATTATTATTTATGTTTGCTGCATAAACCATTGTTTATATGACTCCATAGATAAAAAAAATCAGAATGTTGTAAGAACATACAAGCCATGGAACCGGGCGTTTCTTGCCCATCCACTCAGTAGTAGAACACATAGATTTGCCAGACAGTCACTGACATTTTCAGCCCACAAATTCATTGCAAACTGATGTTAATGTTTTTTTTAGTCCGATAGGCTTCATCAATACTGTTTAACGTTAAGATAACAGTTTTATCTACTACTACAATCCATTAAGGTTTAAATGCTAGTGTCTCACCTATATTTTCCTAGCTCGGGTGTAATGAAAGCTTTAAAACTAATTCATGTTCCTGGAGCTCAGACTCTTTGGACGTTGGCACGAAATACTAAAAAGCAATATTTGTTTCTAGCTAAAGCGAAACCGTAGACTGAAAGAAAAATGAATGGATGTAAGTCAAATTTTTATTTCCTGGTATCGATATCAAATAAGTTTTTTTCGTCGTAAACTGAATTTTAAACGCTAAATAAGTACTCTGAGCAAATGGTATCATGGCTGAGACTAAGAATTACAATTATACCTACTTAGAGCCAAACCGAAGCAAAAACTAAAATCAAAGTGTTGGAAAAATACAGACATACAGGCAGACAGACACATACACAAACACCTTGCCTTTTATATATATATTATCGATTTTCTGCACTACTTTAATAACTGCAACCTTAAAAATTCTGAATATCGTTTCTTATGTGTTTGTTTATGAGTGTACGAAATTTGATTAAAATCGGGCCACTCCTTCTATAACTCGATTTTTTCGATTATCGATTTTCGATATTTGTCGATATTTGTCGGGAGTACCTCCACAAAAAACCTAGCTAAGAACACTCGTAGACGCTTATAGTACAACTGTGAAGATTATGGTGATTTCGATCTACCCACAAATCTTGGTTAGATAAATGTTACCACATCCTTAAACACAACTCAAAGGACGAACAACGGATCAAAAGTTTGCGCAAAAACCATCGGCAAAAGTTCCCCCGCGTTGAATGATCAGCGGGATAGACGCTACACGATTTGCAAACTATACGAATACTGGGACTGCTGTTGAAGTAACCTCCTTGCGGTACAACATACTATGTCCACTTGACCTGTAGTTATCTGAATCGACCATGACATCATTTACAATGTGTTCTTCATGGTTAGAACGGATCTGAGTTTTCCTAGTTCCATGATTTATGATGCCGTTTCAGCAACGTGACGATAAAGAGTAGCAAAGGCTATTAAACTCGGCTGCCTTTGTCCTGGAAACGGAATTTGATACAGCCGTGCAGACTCGCGTCCATTACCATACGCACCGTTGTATGTAAAAATCATATCTGTCTGCGCACAATATGAATACCCAGCCGTTGTTACGGTAGGCTTCTTAGATAATGCAAGCGAAATTTTGAAAACAGACTAGCGACAAATACAAACAAGTGACGAATGTAACCTAGTTTACATGGTAACACATTTGCGGTACACTTTCCTTAAAATTAATATCTTAAAAATGATATGTACGGATATATGTTTATATAAAATTTGTATCCTTGTTTTGGTGTGAGTATTTCACCACCAAAGTTTTAAAGCTCTTTTTAATACACCTTATATATATATATATATATATATATATATATATATATTGAGGTTGTATTCATTTTGATTTTTAACTTTTGATTTTATTATCATATTCTTTGGTAAATAATGCAACCAATAAATTATACAAATGGTCAAAATCATATATATATATATATATATATATATATATATATATATTTTAATTCAGATACTTCAATCCAAGGGGAAAAAGCAGGAAGGTAAATTCCAAAAAACCAGATCCTAATTAATATTAAAAATTTATTTTAATATTAAAAAATGATACAGGAAGAGAGCTCCATGTAATAAAATATTACAGAGCAAATATATTCAACATCTTTGAATTAATCCTTTTTTAATATATATATATATATATATATATATATATATATATATATATATATATATAGAGAGAGAGAGAGAGAGAGAGAGAGAGATACAAATGTTATATTAAATTATTAAATTTTATATTAAATTATTTAAATTATGAAATTATACAAATATATATACAAATTTTTGAACCAAACGGAACAAATATTGTGTGGTCTCAAAAATGAGCTAATTTAGCTCTCTGAAATGAATTATAATTTATAACCAATTTAAATGACTTGTTGATTTTTCCTTTATATATATATATATACATACATACACACACACATATATATATATATACACACACACACACACACACACACACACATATATATATATATATATATATATATATATATTCCACACAAAATTGCAATGTTTAATTTGAAGAATAACCAATCTATATATATATAACACCGAAGAAAGCGTTAAATAGCCCGGCAAATGACCAAAAAATATTAAAACTAAAAATGAAATCTAATAAATCAAAACCAGTAAAACAAACAAAATACGAACAGGAAGGAGAACACAAATAGACAGAGAAGGAAGAAATTTTTTTTATTAATATAGCACTGGACAAAATATGAGAGAGAAAAACTCATGAGTACCAGACATTAATACGAGAAGGTAGAAAAAATAAGCAAAGAAAATCGTTCGTGTGTGGATTTACCGCGTCTAACTGAGTTTAATCTTGCCGAAGAGAGTGGATAAGTTTGTAGCAAAATACGTGTGTATAGATAATAAGTGTACACACAGGTACATCCGCACGCACACACACACACATAGATATATACACAGACATAGAATATATCTACACTATTTTCACACACAGACACGCAAGTATATTATTTAAGCGTTAATGGATAGTAGTAGATAAAATTGTTATCTTTACGTTAAACAGTATTGATAAGGCCTATCGGACTAAGTATTGAAAACATAACAAATGAAACTGTGTCCGCTGGCAGGAATTGAACCTGCGTCTTTAAGTATAGAAGAAACAACCACTTTATCGGCCTACTGTACTACAAAGAGTGTCACAATTCACCCGGTATAAATTAGTACTTTTTAAGTTTATAAGATATTTTTTTTTCGAAGGCCCATATCTGTCCATTTTTGTATCTAAAATGTAACAAATCAATTTCTTAAGTACGTACTCCTAGTGAATACCCGTATTTAAATTATCCCATATATATATATATATATATATATATTGTGAAAAACAAATATATACATTGTGAAACACACACACACACACACACACACACACACACACATGTATATATATATATATATATATATATGTGTGTGTGTGTGTGTGTGTGTGTGTATGTAATCATAATATTTTTGTTATAATTGTTTATAATGTACAAAACTACATAATGCAATCATATTTCAGTTCTATATTGTACTTCATCAGACGATGGTTGATAACTGTTGTTTTACCATCCCCTGACGAAATACAATCAATAGTACTGAAACGTGATAGCTTTTGTGTAACCATGTAAGATACATTTATTAATCCCTTATAATAAAAATATTACAATAAAAATATATTGTTCTATATTGTATTGAGCAGTTTTAAAAAGTAAATTCAACGAACTAAACTTTTTCTATGACTTTATTCTTACACTTACACTTATGTTATTTCGAACAGCTCATGATTAAACATAATACACTCTCATTATATATTTAACAGTATATGTTTAGAATATATATATATATATATATATATATATGTATATATATATATATATATATATATATATATATATATAATTGATATGTTGCGAAATATTTAATCAGATATATTTTAAGTTATCTACTAATTGTCATGTGTTTTTCTATCGGACAATTCTTTAATTGAAAAATAGTGTGTAATTGAATTGACACCTCTAAATTAAATAAGCTAAATTTGTCTGTTTGCTTTTTAACTGATAATTCAACACAAGTAGCGGGATGGATTTACGTTTTTCTTGGTAAAAAATTGACAAAGAGAGATTTATTCCGCTGTCACTCATATTGACAAACCATTAACAGCTTGAGCGTATTCAAAGAATTACTGTATTTGGTATTATATTTTAGCAAAGCAAACAGTCAGTTAAGTGCCATACGTGATACACGCTTGGGCGATTATGTCTCGAAAGAGACATGACTGACTGGGCAGAAGATTATTCCGCAGTAGTTTGCCATTAGCTTTCTGCGGTAGACTGGTTGCCGACCAAGGCTATAGAACCCAATCTGTCCTGTTATTTCACCCATAACTGGAGGAAAGAGACAGATTAATACCTTTCCCAAGGGTATTTGCGCGTAAGTGAAAATAATGAATTCAGCTGGAATTCGAACTCGGCTACCCGATTTCTCGTTCCGAGCCGATATCCACTGCGCCACAACGCAAAGCAAACAACGTTTGAAAATACCAGGATATTTTCTTTTCTAAATCCAAACTATTTATTTTTTTAATAATAAATATGTGGCTATTTTTGAAATTAGTATCAACTTCCTGTGGGATAAACTTCTGTCCAGTCAGTCATGTTTCTTTTGTGACAAGATCGCCCAAGCGTGTATCACGTGTGACATTTAACTGATAGGTAATAGCAAAAAAAAAAAACACTAAGAAATATTTATAGAGGAATGTCCCGAATAAATATATTTAATAAAATTCCTATTTTTTTTAATGAAGTACACAGCATTTGGTCGTAAAATGTTAGTAATTGTAATAATAGGGCTCTCCTTATAATAAAAAACATTCATCAATCATTGAGCGAGCAGCCAGTATTATACTGTCAGTTGAAATTCTTTGAAAGACATAAGAATGCTAGAAAAACTTAAGAACTAAATTAATTAACGCTTCCTTGTATGCTGTATTTAATGATTATATATATATATATATATATATATATATATATATATATAGTGTATCGAGGTAGCAGATAATTTTCTAAACATATACTGTTAAATATAAGAGACAATGAATGATTAAACATAATAGACATGCATTGTCACTTATATTTAACAATATATATATATTTATGCTTTTGAATCTATACATATATATGCTTTTGAATATATATATATATATATATATATATATATATATGAAAAGTAATGGGGCTGCATGAATTGTGTGAGTTATGGTCATCGTCCTTTGATACCTGATGGTGAGACGATCACGCTTCAGCGTCTGTTTTGCTCAGTGCGCAAGAAGAGAAGGGAGTTGTGGTAAAACAAATCATATCTGTTTTATTACGACAGAGCACCTGCTTCTAATTGCCTGAACATGCGTGTGGTAAAACAAATCATATCTGTTTTATTACGACAGAGCACCTGCTTCTAATTGCCTGAACATGCGGCAATTCCACGGCGATAATAACATCACAGTAATGGGAAAACCTCCCTATTTACCTGATCTTTCTCTGTTTGGCTATTTTTTTTTCTCCACGTTCAGAGGTATCCTCAAGTCTACTCGTTTAGAAAACGTTGACGTTATCAAAGTGCCGTAACGACGGAACTGTCGAGCATCCAAGATGAATCCTTCAAGAAGTGCATAGAGGTGTGGATATAGAAGTGCGTTAGATTAGAGAGGATTACTTTGAAGTAAAAAAAAAACAACAAGCATTTTGAAATTTGGAAATTAAATTGTTTGTGGCACCAGTCTCGTTACTTTTCAGGCAGACTGCGTATAAATATACGGTTATTTCTCCAGCAATCAATTTTTAATATATCTTTAATTGAAAATGGTTAGGATAGAAATATCTTAACATATTTCTATTGCTTTTTTTGGGTTTTTTTTTTGTTTTGTTTTTTTAGAGATAATGAGATTTTTCTTTTAGGAGCATAGATTATTCAAAAAGAGTTAGAATAATTGTTTGTTTCGAGCGCTTTTAGAGCATCAATTAGACATTTTCAAGGTCTTTCGTTATGCTTTTGCAAAAGAAATATAATCGTTAAAAATGATGTTCGTTTATCTTAAAATAGTTGCTATATTCTACATCTAAGATAAATTCAATATTTTTTTCCAAAAAATAATACATAAACTAAACAAATCGGGCATTTTAATTTGTACAAAATCTTGATGACTTAGAAATGAAATATTCAGGATACTTACATTTTAAATATATACTTTTAAAATGTCAATATTACTTCTCTGTTCAAATTGTTTATATTCTTATTCTTAGGCAAACAAACTGTAACTATCGAAGTTCCTTTCACTACAGAAAATTACCTTTATTTACCTAAGTAATATGTGCCGAATTTGAATTCCAGTTGAATTTTTTGCATCCACTTACGTACAAATACCCTTGGGAAAGATATTAATCCCTCTCTTCCCTCCAATTATGGGTTAAATAACAGGACAGATTGTTTTTTATAGCCTACCGTAGATAGCAAGCTTCTGCCGAGACATAATCGCTCAAAGCGTGCATCACGTATGGCACTTAACTGACTGAATGTATCTCCTGTGGTTGTCAAATTTTCCAAGCCCTCTTTCATTATTTTATGTCCGGGTTATTTTAAATATCTCTTTCTGGTGCTACATATAAATGTCATTTTTGTTTCTATTTTCTAGAGAAGTACGTCGTTGGTCACTTGTTCAATTCATATTACTCTCAGCATCTTTCTCTGAGAACGATATTTCTATTGCCTCAATTCAATGCTCCATCTGTGAGAAGATGATCAAGAATCGACTACTGAAAATACAAAGCAAGATTTACTTTGTTTCCAATTAAATTTTCCTGCTTCTTAATACTTTGCTTAACTTTTGCTAGGCGTCTTCTGGATTTCCAGTGCGCGTTCCTAGATATCAATGTTGCGTAGATGTTCGATTTTGGTATCTTCCATCTGTAATTATCATGTCGAGATGCTTGTTTGCTGAAAACCATAAATTCTGTCTTCGTACTGCTGATGTTTATTTAATTCTTTTTTTCTTTTATTTTCCCTTCTGTGTCTGCTATTAAAACTGTTTTATCGAAATAAGTAATATTAATATCGTGACCGCCAATCGAAGGACTTCTCAATATATCTTCCCTGTAATGGTTGAGTAAGTCCGGTAAAAAGTCATATCCTTGTCTTACACTTATGTCTATTTTTGTATGAAGACCATGAATAAGATATCGCTGTTTCCCAACAGATGATGTTCCCAGAACTGCATTCGTGTAGTTTCATGCAGTAACGCAGCTATAAATGATTACTATAAGCAATAACGGCGTCATGTCACGTATAAACAGCTTCTTCAACTGCAGAAAGGAAAATATTTTGTGCATTGTATTGGGACAGGCGATGAAAATCGTGGGGTAAACCTGGCTATGCATCAACATCACCAGCAAAGCCAAATATTCATTGTTCAAAGCTTTTCCTCTGTATTTGTGGGATCAGTTGGGTGTATTTTATTATGACCGAAACAATTACGGGAAATGACTATTAGATGCGCTTGAGCCGAGCATTGCAGGAAAACAACCGCTATAAGAACAGAGACACGACAAAGTGATTTTGCAACACGAGAACACTAGGCCACATGTTGGAGAACGGTAGGAAACCTAATTGGAAAGGGTTAAATGGAAAATTCTTACCCCAGCTACCGTATTCAGAGGGCTTCTCCCCGTCTGATTATCACTTGTTCCAATCGATAGCACTTTCCTTTTTATGAAGATGCTAAAAAATGTGTGGGATCATACTTAACCTTAGAAGAAGTGTCCTTTTTCCAACGTAGAATTCAAATGCTGCCAGAAAGATGAGACAAGGTAGTGGCTACAGATAGACAATACATTTTGAGATGTTTCTTACTAATTTTTTGTAAATAAAACATTACTTTTCATATAACATCAGTGAGAAGCTATTCCAGGTCCTAATATATTTACTGAATTTCTTTTCTATTCGTATCATGCTCGTTTATTTCCAGTATTGCTCTGTATTCTAATATTAATTCAGAAGAGTCCAAGAACTGACTGTGGACGATGAGCTTCTACTTTAAGTGCCGTGTTCCTTCAAGATTTAGTCAATCATGACCATCCACATCTTCCTGTCCCTTGTAACTTTTAATGTATTTTGTCTTGTTATTTTTCCCAAACCATGCTCTGCCATCCATTTCCTTAAGCCCATCAAGTATGACACACATTGCTTTCCTTGTATCTCTTTCTATATATCCGCCCTGTGAGTATCAGATTCTCCAAGCCCTCTTTTATCATTATATGTCCTAGAATTTTAACTTTTTCTTCCTAATGATAAGTATAAGTTTCCTATTTGTTTTCATTCTCTCCAAAACTATGTCGTTGTTCACATGTTCGGCTATAGTCTCATCAGAATGTTTCTGTAAAAGCATCATTCTCTTGGTTGTAGTCTCTTCTTCATCTTTCAAGAGATTGTCCAGCGAACCCTACGATACAGATGAATAGATATTAATTAACAGTTCATAACTTTTTTTTTGTTTCCAATAAAACTTTCCTGTTTCGTGATACTTTTGGAATACGTATTTTACTATTTCAATATGCCCTCGGATCTCATTTTTATCAAATTCCGTCAACTGTTAGAACACTTCCCGATATTTAAATTTTTATAGTTGCTTATTTTAAATATATATGCAAATGAGGATATTATATATATATATTTAATATATATATATGCAAATGAAGATATTTTGTATATATGATGATATTATATATATAAATATATATATATATATATATATATATATATATATATATATATATCATACCTTCATTTACACATCTTTCATTAAATATGGTCATGAGCAAAAAGAATACCCCCAAATGCTAACTACAGCTAGCAGAATATAAAATAAAACAAGTAAAGAATTTTAAATACCTGGGAAGCGTGCTGACAGAGGATGGAAAGTGTAATGTTGAAATCCAAAGACGAATTTGCATGGCCAAGGACGCATTTCAAAAACTAACCAGAATACTGAAAGACAGGAAAATTTCATTCAAAACAAAGAAGCGAGTGGTGGATTGCTATATGATGTCTGTTCTTTTGTATGGCAGTGAATGTTGGACGATTTATTCGAGGATGATTGAGAGGTTCGAGGCAGAAGAAATTTGGTTTTACAGAGGACGGTTTGAGCTAGTGACTAACGACAAGGTGCTGGAGAGGATGGAAACCAGAAGAAAACAGTAACAGAGGAGGATTCTGGGACATGTAGGGAGGGCTTAGACAATTTAATACTCACAAGACGAATAGAGGGAAAGAGAGATAGAGAAAAGCAGCGGGAAATCTACTTGATAGGTTTGAGCAAATAGATAGCGGAGCGCGGTTTTGGAAGAGATACCAAAAAGATGAATTTTGAGAGCGACAAAAGACAGTGCCAAATGGAAGTCCATGATCGCCTACGTCCTGAAGAGACACTGTACATGAAGAAGAAGAAGAACAAGAACAAGAACAAGAAGGAAAAGAAGAAGTGTCAACTTATTTTTAGACCGATTTTTTCCAGTTGTCTAAATAGTTTCATATTTGGTCTTTGAACGTGTTAAACCCTTATTTCAAGACATTTCGTAGTCGTCAAGTGCGCACTACGAATTGACTGTTCACGAGGTTTGATTTTAAATTCACGCGATGTTCATGAAAATTAAATCTTATTATGTTAGCGTACTAATAAATTGTCAAGAGTAAAATTTTCATGGACAAAATTTACAAGGAGATAAAAAATAAAACATTTGTCACTTTTTCAGTCCTAAGACCCAGTTTTAACGACGATATTCTAGATAATAATTGGTTTGTTGTTATTGTTATTTAATCTCCAATAATATATGGATATATGGATAAAGCGGTGTTTTGCTGTATTTACTGTTTTTTAAAGATAGCATATGATTATTGAGACGATATTTCTGCATATTAGCAGTTGCTCTAAAATAGAATTTAACATCATCATCATTTGAACGGATGCGAGCTTTGTAAATTATACTTTCGGACATACAATGGCCACTGTAAGAGCAGGTCTTATTTTTTTGGTAGATGCAATTATTTTTAAAAGAATCACTATTATTAGTAGTAGGGTAACTAGTATAATTCAGATGGGCCCATTATTTATTTGATATCATATTATTATGTTGTAAAATTTGTGATTTTTATCGAAACTATAAATAACTTTAACATTGTTTTTTTGAAAATCTTTTTAAAAGTGGATGAATGATAGAAATGTTTGTGAATTTAATTTAGAAAGAATTTTCCAATGTTGCTTTGGAAATTACGACTGGAGGGTGGGTTAAACCAAATAATCTTATGTTTACGTAGTTTCTGCTTATTTCTGTTGACTTTGTTTTTAATAGAGTATTCTAAAGCAGTGTTGAGTTTACTTTTTTATGCATCTATTTCTTTAATTTTGGATTTGTTAAAAAATTCCTTATTACTACAGTTACTATATGAAAGAAATTGGAATGGATTATTCAAGTTATTGATGGTATTATAGGGGTTGTTTGTTTATATATATTTGCTTCAAAACAATATTGACACATCCATTTGAAGCTATCGTTCTCTTGTCTTGGCATTTATCTGCGCCTCTGCTCTTTTAGATTGTGTTCTCAATGGGTTTAGAATTCTGCGCTAATTTTTGATCAAACTCATTACATTGGTTATTATTGGTCACTTTTTAATTCTAGTATGTTTCCTGTTTTTATTTCCTGTTGAATAAATAATAGTCATATATCTATGCTACTTACATTTTATAGTGTGTGTGTGTGTTTTTTTTTTTTTTAAAAAGTTACTACTTCCATAAGCATTCATTTTCCAACACCAATTTAAAATTACAAACTTTCCTTTCTCGAAAATTTTTGGAAATGAAAGAGGAGAATCTCACCAAAATGGTAAGTTGAAGAGTAATAGGTATGGCCTGTACCACTAATAACCTTTCCGATAGATGAAATTTAGTGGAAAAAATAAATAAATATCGTAAGCAAAATCTGCTTTTAAACATAAAAAATGAATTCATAAACAAATGTCGTCACAAATTCAAAATTGTAAAATTTAAATGGGCGCAATGAAATTTAAATTAAATTGATCTAAAATTTATTTTCCCTAATGTAATTGATTTATTACTTTTTATTAGCGCGACACTACAGAATATTTAAAATAATACTTCCCGTTGCTTATATCCTCTTTTCACTTTAGTTCTAATCTTTTATTCTTTTTCTTATTCCAGTCCTTTTTTATTTTTAAATAAGTGACGATTAATGTATTTACTTTAGTAATAATTTTGTTATGATCTTGAATTTAATTCAATTCCCTAATGACATTAATTATTTTTAAAATTTTATCCCTACTTATCAGCAATATAACTTAAGTTTTTATATATATATATATATATATATATATATATATATATATATATATATATATATAATTTCTTTTTATTTAATCCAATTTCAGATAATTTATTTTTATCAGAAGTATTACTTAGTTATTGATATCATATTGAATTTATTTCTAATTTAATTTACAAAAATTAATCAAAATTTTAAATTCCTCATAATAGTTTTTTCACCTTTAGCCATATTATGTATTTATATTACGGATTAGCTTCCTTTTTTATTTTTGAGGTTACTTTTATTATTTTAATTTTAACATGATTCAGACCTTGTTTTCGATTGAAACGGAAAAAATATTTGAAAAAATTTGAAAATGACCGGCGAAGCGCTACGCTTTTCTTTTCAATACAGGTTTTAATAATTTTGAATTTTTTTCCTTTTAATGTATCTATCTCGATTTCTCCCACCTTCATTTATCAAAGTTATTTTCCGTCTGCACACTTTTTCCTCCCTCTTTCTCCTTTTCCGCTTTCTCCTTTCTGTCTTCCTCTTCTTCTTTTATCTTGGTCATTTTCCTTTTGTTTTCGCTACCCTTACTTCTGTTGTCTTTACGCATACACACACTCAAACAAATAACTGCAGTTTATCATAATTATTGTTGTGGGATCTCCCCTTTTTGTATATGATAATGTACTCGTGTGAGTGTACGTATACCCTTGCCATAAAGAGTTGAGTATATATAGAGAGAGAGCAATCGTAGAGTTCCGTGCGAGTTATCGGAGAGTACCGGAACTGATACGTGAGATACTGAAGTTACCCACAGACTACCGCATCAGAAGTCAGACTAGCTCTTAACTCCACTCAGTTAGAATAATATAAAGGATTTACTATTTCCAACGACTTCAAGACTTGTATATATTCATTTTCTTACTAATAGTATTCCTGGATTTACTAACCTGCGTTCAAGTTTCTATATTACGTTCAATATAACCTACTTTTCTATCTCTATATCTGTTTTTGTTGTTCATTATTTTGTGTGGTTCCTCACCCGGAATCCACAACAATTATTATGATCACCAATGATGTGAGTTTAGTTTCACTCGTTGAAAGGGCCATACGATCTTAGAAAATATTGCATTTTTTATATTTAATATATGTATGTATATGTATGTGATCATTGTTGTGTCTGTCTATCCATCTGTCTATATGCTTAACAAGACAGGGAATAACATCGTAGAAATATATTTGTAAAATGCCTCCCATTTAACGTTTGTTCTAGAGTCTTTTTGGTACCATTAATGCGTTACTATTGAACGAACGAAAAGCTCATATATATTTTCTACTTTATTTTCCTATGTATAAATTATGCAGGATCACTTTTCCTTATCTATATTTGTTGTGGAAACGTTCATCATATGAAATAATCTTCTTTCTAACTGGCTGGCTCGATATAAACACTAACTTTCAGAAATACAATCGATAGACAGGACTGGAATACATGATTTAAAAAAATCATCTTCTTTTCCCGACACCTGAGTATCTATCTGCTGTTTATACTGACGAGTTTTTTTTATTACAAATCTATGTCTCTTAATTCGCTTCTTCTTCTAAATGTGGATCACTGACTTGACGTTGGCGATCATAGCTATTAACAATCTCCTGTTCTGTTGGGTGGGGAAAATAATGAGTGAAAAAAATCCAGATGAAGACGTCAGACATTATTTGGAGTAGACATTAGAAGGATCCGGAAACTCAATGTTAAACAGGAAATAATGAATAAACTTCTGCTTCAGTTCCAAGAAATAGTCAGGAGTGCAAACCAGCCGATAGGAGAGATTTCTCTTATTGGAATAGAGAGAGAAAAACAAGATAAGATAAAATAATAAGTGAGTAAACAGTGAGTGTTCGGAGACGTTAGAAGGATAGAATTAAAGTAACTTTAAACAGAAACCGGAAACCCAATAGTAAATAGAGAACAGGGGTTAAACCACAACCCATATTAAAAAAAACAAACTCAGTATAAGTATTAACTCGACTATAAGAGAGCCTATCTGCTCCCGCACAATGTCTCTTCTGAACTTTGACAATCATGACTCTCCTGATTTTCTCTTCCATTGTAGCTGCTAATAAATTTCCTCTTTTTGTCATCTCTCTTAAATCTTGTTCCGCCATCGAAGCTCGCTAGGTTCCTTGTGCGTTGTTTACTTGTCATTTTTTAAATCGATCTGTCCTGTAAGTATTCAATTTTTCAAGCTCACTTTCCTCATTATGTGTCCTTTTAATTCCAACTGTATTGTGCTGATATTAACCATTAGCGTCATTTTTGCTACCATTTTCTCTAAAACTTCGTTGTTGTTAACGTGTTCAGTCCGTGATATTTTCAGCATCCTTCTCTAGAACCAAATTTCCGTTACCTTAAGCCTCTTCTTTATATCTGAGGGGATTGTCCATAATTCACTGTCATAGAAGAGAACTTACATTATGTAGATTTGAGTACTCTTTTCTTTGCATCAGTAATTTCATTCACTCATAGTATTCCCATCAGCATAAATGCTCCTAAATTATCTATGCAAACTGTCGCACAAGGGTAATTTTCTTGTACATTATGACACCGTACCGAACCTTATAATGCATCGTAAATGCTCTTTTTAATAAGCACACATGTCCATTCGTAACGTCCAGCATTGTTTATTACCGCTCCTTGCTTTCAGTTTCATGGCTACTACGTGAAACCGAGGGAACGTTTTCTGAAAGAGAGGTGTTTCATATAAATTATATCAAATTTACTGAAAATATCTGAGAGCGCCGGCTTTATTATAGCTATGTCGGATATGATGGATTAATGCTGTCCTTTTTCTTTCAAAGCAACTTATAGAAACTTTCTGACTCTCTTCTTTATGCGAGATAAGTACTAATTACAGAGATTCCCTCCTACTAATACGCTTCAGAATCCTGCACGGTTTTAAATGGTGTAAATGTATGGATTATTTACCCAACGCTCATGTTACCCAACGAAAAGTTAAAGTAAGAGATAAAAAATCGTCAATGTAAAGTTTTTTACAAACTTCGAGTCATTACCATTTTTTACTTGTCTTACAATTTTTACTTTGTCATTCTGAACATGTTGCATAATCAGTAAGTGATATTAATGAAGAAAGGAAAATGAATAATAATATATATATATATATATATATATATATATATATACTCGTGCAACCAGACTGGAAACTGGGTCCCACCCATTCACAGTCAGGTTAGCCAAATGCAGACGACAATTCTACTCCTGCAGCTTCTTCTCTCGCAATTCCCGCCTGTGGAACTCTCTCCCGTATTCTTGCTTTCCTGACGGCTACAACTTCCAGAAATTTAAATGCAAAGTCAATACTCATCTACTAACCACTGGAATCTAGCTCTCTCCCCACCCCTGTATAACATTCCCTTTCTCTCCAACTATGTATCTGTCATCGCACCTGCTTTCTCAGCTTTCTATTGTTCCTTTCTAACTAGTTTGTACTCCTCACTGTTTTCTAATTAATCTTTTTACATTTATGTAGCCCCCTGCACATCAGTGGCGTTTCCGCCTCGCTCGGGGTGAAATGATTAAAATCTATATATATATATATATATATGTATGTGTGTGTGTGTGCGTGTTTGCATGTGTGTTTGTGTGTGCGTGTGTATATGTGTGTGTGTGTGTGTGTGTGTGTGTGTGTGTGTGTGTGTCTCGGAGCAGGAAGGATTTTCTTTAGATTTTTTGATTACTAAGAGCAGTAGATATTAATAAGTATATTGTTTAGTTATAAAAAAGACTATCTAGTTAAATACGAGTATCCAATAAAAATAACGTTTAAACAAATAGATTAACAACCTGTCGGAGTTAATCCATTTTGTAATGGATTTCGTAAAGTTTTGTGAATAAATTGTATTTAACGGCAAATCTTTCGTGGTTGAGCGGTGAAAAACACGTCAAACAATTGGCATTTTTTCCTAGTAAACGCATAAATATAGACATTTAAAGAAAAATATAAATTTGTAAAGGAAAAGCTTTACCAACAAAACATTTTGGAAGAAAAAATCTACCATAACACATTTTTGAAGGAAAACATTTTCAGCAAAACATTTCTGAATACACAGCTAGAAGACATTTTCAGTTTTCTAAAATAAATTATAAAAACCAAAAAGTTTGATCAAAATGTAACTAAACCAACCTTCTCACTATAACCGAACATTAAAAAAATAACTTAAAACTGCACATTTTTGACATTAAATAGCCCACAGAGGTTGATATGCTGTTATCACGGTCATGTCACGTTGGATACACCGGTTCCCGCTCGATCACCGAAGTTGAGCCTGGTCAGTACTTAGGTGGGTGACCACTTGGGAATACCAGGTGCTGTTAGCATTCACGGATGTGCGTTGGGGTGCGGTGGATGTCGGCTTGGAGGGGGAAATCGGTGAGCCGAGTTCCAATTTCAGTCGAGCACGCTGCATTCTCTTGCGCACTGGTACCCTCGGGAACGCACTGGTACCCTTGGGAAAGGTATTAATCCGTTCGTTCCCTCCAATTATGGCTTAAATAATTGAGGTCTGCTGTTCGCGCGATCTGTGGCAGTCATCTGCACCAATTGTTTGTTATCAGCAGTTCCAAGAAGTGTGGATGGTACTACACAATGCCTTCACCACTATAAACAAATCTCTGTGTGGTTGTCTTGCTGGAAAAAGGTTGGACCCTCATACGTTGAACGCGACGGGAGAATCCATTATATATATATATATATATATATTTGATGAAAAAAAAACCACTTGAATGGTTGGCAATTGTAATGGCAATGATCAAAGAGAATGTGGTTAATATTTGAAATCAAAGAATCTAATCGTCATGGACGAAAAGTAGCAAAAGAAATATGGTTTTACAGAAGGAAGCTGACAATATCATGGACAGAATAAGTGGGAAACGTTGAAGATTTAAAAAAATAGAAACAAAATGTAAAATTATATTTAACATCAGGAAAAATTACCTGATACTCAAAAAGGCAGATTGAAAGCAAGATAGACAGAGCGTATAAACTACCGAAAGAGTTTATGCAAATTTTGGTAGAAGCATGATTAGGAGATATATAAAAAAGACAAATTTTACTAAGGGCTACGGAGGGAAGGACGTTGTAGGGAGCCATGGTCACCTATGCACTGAAAGGACACGAGATAAAGAAGAAGAACGATGGCAAGAATAGATGTTAATCCTTCTGTAACGAAAGACATAACTTACCTCGGAATTCGAAACTAGCGCGATGTATCTTGATACTATCTTGATAATAACAAAAAAGAAAGATGGCCGTTATTGAAGACACATTTATGCGTGCCTTTCAAGTCCAAAACAAGACGATATTTGCACACATGCAACTTTTGGCCGTCTTGGAATGACATAAAAAGCGGGTTTCAGCGCTGCTGTGAGATGAGAGGATTTTTCAGCGGATTGCGTGTGTCGAAGTTGCAGATTGACAGAAAGACTGAAAAAGAGGAAGTAGGAGCGGCTTAGTTGGTGTCCGTTTCACAACTGCCCTGTGTAACGGTCCGAGAAAGGGAAACCTGAAATCCATTTCTTGAGGCGACCAAAGAAAGAAAGAAAAACTGCTGGCCTGCCGGCGAACGAGCGTCGCACTGCACTTTTTGCGCCCCGCTCATCATTATTCATCTTTTTTTTTACTACATCATCACATCAGGAAGAGACATTTGAAATTCTTCGGTACATACTTTGCAAAAGGCCTTGGAAATCTGGTGCCGAGTTGATTGAAAGCAAGAGAGACAACAGAAAACAACACATAATATAAATAGTGATCTTGAGTAAATGGATGGCGCGATAAATCTAAACTTATTTATAAATGGGATTTTGTGTGTGTGTGTGTGTGTGTGTGTGTGTGTCCGTTACCTGTAGACTCCGAAATGGCTGAACCGATTTTCTTGAAAATTTACACAGTTGTCTGCGAGTGTTCTTAGCTAGGTTTTGTGTAAAAATCGAAAATCGATAATCGAAAAAATCGGGTTATAGAAGGAGTGGTCCGATTTTGATCAAATTTGATACACGCATAGACAAAGACATAAGAAACGATATTCAGAAGTTTTAAGGCTGCAGTTTTTACAACATTGCAGAAAATCGATAATACATATATATATATATATATATATATATAAAAGACAAGATGTTTGCGTGTGTGTCTGTTTATCTGTCTGTGTGTCCTTTATACAAATCTACAATTTTTATCCGATTCTCACCAAACTTCACCAAATATTCTTTAGAACCATGGATTAGTTTTAAAGCTTTCGTTACACCCGAGCAACGCCGGGCTATACTGCTAGTTTAACGATAAATAACAAATAGAGACGATGTATTAAGAGATACAAAGAACAAAAGATTGTTGAGAGATTTGATCGCTTTTCACCTGAGGGGACAAGACACAAAAATAATGTCAGTTGATGTTCGTAGGTCTAATCTAAACGCATATGAATGTTTGTTTATTTGAATGTTTTATAAGTTTGCAGGGGATTTATCTCCCTCTACGATTTTCCATATTATCTTTTATAATATGAAAAATTACAGCGGAAGATAAATACCTTCTTTATATATGTACAAATAAATTATGAAAAAATAGATAAATAAATAAACCCACCCGCGAAACACTCCCAAATCTTGCCAAATAATGAGTGTTGAATTTATCGGAGGAAAGATTTAATGGTCGGCTCGAGAACATTTCAGCAATCTTTTCATATTGATTAATTGATTGATTCCTTTTCTACGGCTTATCAATCTATAACAGTTTGTATTAAGCTAGGGATTATTTTTAGAATGAGCTAACAATGGTTTAATGAGAGAAGTTTTGATAATTAATCATAAGCTGCGAAAATAGGTAGATTCACTGCGTAGATTTTGATTTCATTGATTCGTTTTGAAAGGTGATCAAACTTTTACAGGTTATTTAAAGCCATAAACTATATTTTAGATCTGAAGACTATTTGGGGGATATTACCAAGCGTTAAGCGATATAAGTACTGATCAATCTTAGTAATAATTCGATAATCGTACGGGAAACGGCTTTTCAACGCGATGCGATCGTTAACACTTTATCCACAAGTCAATCTCCAGGTGTTTAAATGTAGGGTCAATAGACACCTCCTATCACACTAACTCCCAACTATTCTCACAACACTCTCATCTACCCAACCCTCATTCTCGGTATCCTCACCCGCCTATCACCCACCCTCTGTTATTTCCTATATTTAATCAGCCTTTCTCCACTCTACGTAGCCCCCTGCACAGTAGTGGCACTGACATGCCTTGCTCGGGGTGAAACGCTTATAAAAAAAAAAAAAAAAATGTATTCTCTCTCAGTAACCATGCATATACACACACGCACACACAGGAATATATATATATATATATATATATATATATATATATATATATGGGGGGGGGGAGAAATACTATCATTATCATTTAGCATACTGCAACTCAGTAGCTATAAAATGTCATTTTACTACCTGATGATGTTATTTTACCACGGAAACTTCAGAGCTATTGCGTTGCAGTATGATATAATAGTATAATAATAGTAATAGTAATAATACTAGTTACTATATATTTATGCTCTGCTTTTGTATTGAGGTCTTTTTAAAAGTAAATATATATATATATATATAATATATATATATATATGGAGAACAACCGACATACCTGTGTTTGAGTAGATATTCTGATTTTCATTAAACAGTATATCTATTGATAATACTCTACCGGCTTAAATATATTTTTTTAAATTTAGTTATGAATGACACGTATTTTCATGACAAAATTTCTCAAAATATTCAGGCTGGCAGAATTATATGTATATAAATAAACAGTTTAATTAAAACAAGTAGTGAAGTTCCTTTTTTGGGGTTTTATGGCAAAATACATTGGATTCTGTTTTACTTGCTGAATATGATACTGACAGAGTACAACATTATATATGGCCAATTATTCGTATCTGAGTATACCCAACTAATAACCACTCCATGTTGCAGACGCCTGTTCAGGTACATCTGTGTTTTGTGCTAATTACGCAGAGACCACCTGGGATTTATACTACAACTATGCTGAGCGGAGATTCAGGAAGAGAGTATTCAACAGTCTGAACAAGGCGCGACGCCAAAACCCTCGTTGATTTGTGACGAATCCCGAAAGGTTCCAATTACTTAATTTTAATCACAAGACTTTGGGACCTACCGTGGTATGGTGTTCCATTTCAGAAAGACGACGCACTCTGAGATCGCCTCCTCCAGACAGACAACTTCAGGAAATCACCTTCCTGATAAATCGACCGTGGTGGGATTCAAACCAGGGTGTAATGTTGCATTTGCTTTTGTCCACAGGGCGAGAAAGCGTTATAACCACTCGGCCACGTACACACACACACACACACACACACACACACACACACACACACACACACACACACATATATATATATATATATATATATATATATACATATATATATATATATATACATTGTGGCGTAGCGCATGGTTTACCATAGCACAACCAGGTCTCATCTAAATACATATGCAGATCTACGAAACTGCATCATCTGCATACTTAATGATAATACAAATATAATCACCTCCGTCGCATGTAAATGGCTAAAAATAATGGAAGTTTATTAAATAAAAATATAAAACCAAACAATGAATGATATCAGCTATCAATACAGTCACAATATGCTGATTGTGTTTGAAAAATAAAACATTCGTATAACTCGAGATACCTACACTACCAGCCATAATTATTAGTAAAAGAACAAGTTAATTAAAACCTACTTTTCATGCATTTGCTTTTAAAAATTCTGAAAAAACTGGCGTGGCCTAATAATTATAGCCGGTAGTGTAGGTATATCGAGTTATAGGAATGCTTTATTTTCCAAGCATATTGTGACTGTATTGATAGTTGATATTATTCATTGCTTGGTTTTTCATTTTTATTTAAAAAGCTTTAATTAGTTTTAGCCATTTTTATATGCGGCGGCGGTGATTATATTTGTATTATGAACAAGGATGTTTTTGGGGTGGTCTAATAATTATGGCTAGTATTGTATATACACACATATATATACCAACCTTTTTCCTTTCAGGGGATTGGTACTCAAAAGAAATATAACATCAAATGTAATAAAAATGAAGGGAATGAAGGGAAAATGATAAGATTAGATTAATGGGAGGTAAAACATTAAGGAAGGAAAACAAACAAGGGAAGAATAGGATTGAGAAAAAAGGAAGAAGGAAAAAAAGAGTAATACGTTGGTTAGCATGTATTTTTCGGGGTCAAACCCCAAAGTGAATCTCCATTCTGATTAGCCACAAAAAAAACAAAACACCCACATACATTCACAGCAAACCAAAGGATTTTGTCATTTAAATGCAAATCATCTGCACAACCGCATCAACATTGCCTGATGATGAGAACCTATCTCGAAACATATAAATGTCCATGTCGAAATGTAAAATTGATACATGACTATATAATCATAATGTATTAAGGTCTATAATATTCATTATATTGAGCACTGTTTATAATAAAATAAATGGCAGAGTACTCAGAAAAAAAAAAACCTTGAGTCTTCTTCACTTGGAATTATATATATATATATATATATATATATATATATATATATATATAAAGAAATATGTGTGTGTGTGTGTGTGTGTGTAAGTGTAAGTGTGTGTGCGCGCGCGCGTGTGTGTGTCTGCCTGTCTGTCTGCTTCTCTGTGTGTTTTCCGCGTTCTTGCGTGTATGTGGATATTGTGAATGTGAGAATATTTTGCAGAGTGAAAAATAAGTCTTCCTTTTGTATTTGTTTCCAGAACAAAACCGAAAATATTCATGAAATGCTATTATTACTTTTTATTGGTAGAGGGAAGTTTTAGCCGTCGTGAAACTCTTGTCTAACATCACAGCTTACAGTTAATTGTTTTTTTCGCTTATTCTATTATTGACTGAACACAAATAGTTGCTTGTGTTTATTTTTAGGAGATAAACACCCAAACATCGGGCTACGCTCTGAAGTTGTCCGTATCGCCTTGAAAAGGTCTCTGTACGAAAAATAAAGTATGACTTTTTAGTGGCATATTCAATGCGGAATAATATTAGATATTTACTTTGTCAATAAACACAATAGACAATGATCAATTCATATCAAATCATATCTATCTATCTATCTATCTATCTATCTATCTATCTATCTATATATATATATATATATATATTGTTTTTGTATAAATATAATCCAAAAGGAAAATTTTAATTACATTAATATCAAGCTTGATTAAGGTGGAGGGCTCAAAGCAATTTATATTCAAATTACAGAGACAATTATCAAATAAAATAAAATTCTGATGTACAAATTCTTTTTTTAATAAAGTTCGTTGCTGAAGACGCGAGTTTTTTCTCGTAGAAATGGCTATTCAACGCATTTGAACATCGAAATTTTATTAAATATATATATCAGTCAATTGATGGCATCTCATGGCGAGTGGACTGAGTGATTCTCGAAGGGTTTGTCTATGAATGTTGAGACTGCTTTTTATTTTCTGCATGTTTCCTTAGTGTAGGGTGAGGTACAATTTTGGCAATTTATTTTATTTATGCTTGCCACTGAATTATTATTTTTATGGGTATTTTAGTTTTGATTATATAACGTCTTTGGGTGAGGTTTGACTGTTTGAATATTGTTTGGATAGGATAAGTTGTTCCGGATTGTGGATGTTATGGAGCTGGTAGGTAGTGTTATTTATATGGTTTTTCTTTAATTTAATATTATGGATAACGTTATATTTGTAGTGGTATTACGTTTTTGTGTTTTTTTTAATTGCTGTTGTGGATAAAGTGATAAGGAATTTTTTAATGCTGGAAACAATGCTACATAAGCAGGTGAACCTATTCATGGCTGTCTGATAATTTCTGTGATCACATCACACTTTACATCTGGCCACCTTACTCCCAAGACTGTAACCCCCTTGACTAATATGTGTGGGGCGCAGTTGAGTGAGAGTCTAACAACATTTCTTGTAACCTTACCTTACCCGTCTATCACCCTCCTTTTGACATTTACTATCACTTTTCCCTATGTAACCCCCTAACCACTCTTTCTCATCACTTTACCCTATGTAATCCTCTAACCACTCTTTCTCATCACTTTGCCCTATGTAACCCCCTAAACACTCTTTCTCATCACTTTCCCATATGTAACCCCTGCGCAACAGTGGCAGTGAAATGCCTTGCTTGGGGTGAAATGATGAAAAAAAAAAAACACTGATAACAAAAAGGCAAGGATTATGGCAACATTGACCGTCTTAAACAAGGAAACTACCAAGTAAGACATGCATGAGATTCAAAAATCGTCTGGAGTCCGTGGTTAAAGCCAATTGCGATATTATTAAATCAATTTTCTCTTTAGTATTTCAAGATATACTTCTGTAATTTCGGTAAATACATCTGTTGAAAGGAGATGCCAGAATTATTATGTTAGTGTCATTTAGATGACAATTTAGCCATCGCACACAGTATATCTGTTGACATGATATGTCAGTGTTATATAAATTTTTTCGTCACTTAGACTACAATTCATCCATCGCACCCTGTATATTTGTTAAAATAGAAGGATTGTTATTTTCATTTCAACCACATGCAGACGAAAATTTTTCCATTGCACGCTGTACATCTGATTAAAAGAGATGTCTGTTATTTGCGTTTTGGCGTCATTTAGACGACAATTCATCCATCGCACCCTAGATATATTTCATAACGAGATGTCTGAGTTGTCTTCATTCGTCACTTTCTTTTGACGACAGTTCATCCAACGCATCCTTGATATCTGTTAAAGTGAGATGTCACTGATATTTTTATTTTGGCGTCATTTAGACGACAATTCATCCATCGCACCTTAGATATATTTCCAAAACGAGATGTCAGAATTGTTTTCGTTCGTTGCATAATTTAGACGACAGTTCACCCATCACATTTTCTATATCTGTTGAAGTGAGATGTCACTGATATTTTTTATTTTGGCGTCACTTAGACGACAATTAATCCATCACACCCTGTATAAATAATATATATGCAGATGTATGTACATGTACATATGCAAACACACACACATACACATACACCTAGATTTATATATTTAATAATTTCGCCCAAAGTAAGGCAGTATTGCCACTGGTGCCTAAAGGGCTACCTAAGAGGAGAGTAAAGGGTTACACAGGAGAGCGATAACTAAAAGGAACGGAAGAGAAACCGGTTACAGGGGCTTTCAGATAATAAGCAAGAAAAAGAACGGAATATTAGTGTGAAGAGAGTTGCGTGAGAGCAGAGTAAAAAAGAGAGAAGAAAAATATTCAGGAGGTGTTGGCAAAAGAGAAGTATGGGAGTTACGGGGATAAGAGATTGGGATTGACGTTTCATTTAAACTCTTGGAGATTGAAGCTATCAGTGAAGCAAGTATACCGAAGTATACAGGCGGTAAGTGCGGGTACAGAAGTTGTTAGAGTAGAAGTAACAGCTGCAATTGGCTGTTTTGACTGTAACTGGGTGGGACCTTCTTTGCCAGACTGGTTCCGCCGCTAAATTCTTGTAGAGGGAGCACCAGGGAGCTAAGCTTGTCGAAGCAGGAGGCATGAAAATATTTGTAGAAGGGACAGAGAGAAGCCACATCCCGTCAGTGAGAAAGGTCGGATCGATGACATTGCCGAATCTCTTCTCGTGCCTGTCGAAAACCTCGAGATGAATAGCAGTGGCGCTTGACCAGATATTTCAACAGTATTCAATGCATGGGCGGATGGTTGATTTGTAGATGTGTAAGATGGACTCAATTGAGAAAAATCGAGAAAAACTTTCATAGCAGTAGATTTAGCTATCGATTCAATGTAGTCATTCCACTTGAGGTCGGCGGAGAAATTGAATCCGTGGAGGCGCAGTGCATTGCTTTCTGGGAGAATATATATATATATATATATATATATATATATATATATATATTCAGATACTTTAATCCAAGCGGAAAAAGCAGGAAGGTAAATTCCAAAAACCCGATCCTAATTAATATTAAAATTTTATTTTAATATTAAAAAATGAAACAAGAAAAGAGCTCCATGTAGTAAAATATTACAGAGCAAATATAAATTAAATAGGATTAATTCAAGGATGTTGAATATATACAACGATCTTTATTAGAATATAGAGGATCCTTTCTAAATCTGTTAGAGCTACCTAGCGGTTCTAACTTTTCACGTACATGAGTCGAGCTGCCAAGTCGGGATCGATTACATTGCAGATTTTCGTCTGGACCTTGTCGAGAACCCCTAGATGAATTGCAGGCGCACCTGACCAGATATGACAGCAGTATTCAATGTATATATATATTATCACAATGTGTGTGTGTGCGTGCGCTCGCGCGAGCGCGCGCGCGCGCGTGTGTAACTTTAATCATTTCTGTTGACTTGAATATTTTTTAGAAGGTGCTTTTATTTAAGGATCATTTGACGGAATAAAAAGTCTGAGATCTCAGTCTACACTCATTTCACGCTTCTTAATCTCCGCTGGACGAATCCTTGCTCCATTTCATAGAATTTAGCCTATTTTCTCATATGAAATGCATGAAATTTTTTGTAAACCAAATCTATTGGAATTTTTATAATGGGAATCAATAAAAGTTCTAAAATCTGTGTAAAACTTGCATCGTTATTAGCATTGTACTCGTCTGGAATTTACCGATTATAGACTAGGCTAATTACAATGATTTGTGGACTTTTATATATGTGCATTTGTGACTTGGTGAAATAATAAAACCTTTTAAGCGTCTGTGATGATCAAAAAATGTTGCAGTGCTAAAAATAACGAAACGCACAAAAAAAAAAGATGTAAGCGAGAAAAAATCAGGAAGAAATAGAAATTTAAATAAAAATGTGAGAAAAGTTTTTTTGAGAAAATGAGGCGTTTCTTTGATCGCTTTGAGACAAAACCAGTTGCCTAGAATCTGAATTGGTCTGGATAAATTCTAAAAATGAGCTAGAGTTTGTATGAAAGGTAAAATTCTTATTTCTGTTAAATATGTCTATGTGGTTATATAAGTGATATAAATGAAATTGGGATGAAAGAAGAAACGTTGAAATGAAGACTGAAGAAGACAGATGAAGAAAAAGAGAAACAGAACGAAAAAAAAAGAACAAACGTGATAAAATATTTCAACAGATGAAAATGAAGAGAAAGATGAAATTCAGAGATCTAAATGGTAGAGCGAAAAACATGAAAGATGTCAGGAAAAGTGTGTGAACGAAAAAATATTTAAAATAGAAAAATAAAGAGACAGGAATTAATGTATGCAAAAATAAAAGAAAAAGAAATATTTATGAGTGAGAAAAGAAAAAGAAAGTAAGACACAAAGTGAAAAATGAAAAAAATAATACTTGCAGAAATGAAGTAAAATATGATTGACAGAGAAAGAGAAAAGAAGGAAAGAAAGAAAGAAAGAAAGAAAAATGAAAGAAAATAATGCTTGCACAAATAAATTATAAAGAAATATGATTTATTGAGAAAAGTAAAAGAAAGAAAGAATGTGAAAATGAAAGAAAATAATGCTTGCAGAAATAAAGAAAAATATGACTGACATTGAAAAGGGAAAGAAAGAAAGAAAGAAAGAAAGAAAGAAAGAAAGAAAATAATGCTTGTACAAAGAAAAGAAATATGATTGAGTGAGAAAAGAAAAAGAAAGAAAGAAAGAAAGAAAGAATGCGAAAATGAAAGAAAATAATGCTTGCAGAAATAAAGAAAAATATGACCGACATTGAAAAGAAAAGAAAGAATGAATGAATGAATGAAAGGAAGAAAGAAAGAAAATAAAAACATACTTGCACAAATAAAATAAAAAGAAATATGATTGAGTGAGAAAAGAAAAAGAAAGAATGAAATTAAGAAAGAAAGAAAGAACGTGAAAATGAAAAGAATAATGCTTGCAGAAATAAAGGAAAATATGATTGACAAAGAAAGGGAAAAGAAAGAATGAAAGAAACAAAGAAAGAAAGAAAGAAAAATGAAAGAAAATAATGCTTGTACAAATAAAAGAAATATGATTGAGTGAGAAAAGAAAAAGAAAGAAAGAAAGAATGTGAAAATGAAAGAAAATAATGCTTGCAGAAATAAAGAAAAATATGACTGACATTGAAAAGAAAAGAAAGAAAGAATGAATGAATGAATGAAAGAAAGAAAGAAAGAAAAGAAAATAATACTTGCACAAATAAAATAAAAAGAAATATGATTGAGTGAGAAAAGAAAAAGAAAGAATGAAATTAAGAAAGAAAGAAAGAACGTGAAAATGAAAAGAATAATGCTTGCAGAAATAAAGGAAAATATGATTGACAAAGAAAGGGAAAAGAAAGAATGAAAGAAACAAAGAAAGAAAGAAAGAAAAATGAAAGAAAATAATGCTTGTACAAATAAAAGAAATATGATTGAGTGAGAAAAGAAAAAGAAAGAAAGAAAGAATGTGAAAATGAAAGAAAATAATGCTTGCAGAAATAAAGAAAAATATGACTGACATTGAAAAGAAAAGAAAGAAAGAATGAATGAATGAATGAAAGAAAGAAAGAAAGAAAAGAAAATAATACTTGCACAAATAAAATAAAAAGAAATATGATTGAGTGAGAAAAGAAAAAGAAAGAATGAAATTAAGAAAGAAAGAAAGAACGTGAAAATGAAAAGAATAATGCTTGCAGAAATAAAGAAAAATATGACTGACATTGAAAAGGAAAAGAAAGAAAGAAAGAAAGAAAGGAGAAAAATGAAAGAAAATAAGGCTTGCACAAATAAAAGATAAAGAAATATGACTGTGAAAAAAAAAAGAAAATAAGAAAGAAAGAGAGAAGAAATGTAAAGAAATATTTAAAAAGAAAATAGATGAAATAAAGATTGAAAAGATAAACACCGAAAAGAAGAAGAAGAGAAAAAATGCAGAAAACAATGTACCAAGAGAAGTAACGCAAAATGAAAATTTAAGAGAAAAATATCTACGATGAAAGAAAAACTGTTAGAACCGAACAACTGTAGCGGAGAGCTCCCCAAAACGTTTAGACCATCGACCCTATAATTGAAACTTTGATCCTTCATCGTCTTCAAGCATGCAAAGAAAAAGTATAAATAATAGTCATTTTTATATCATTTTAAATTTTTTCTTTATTATTATTTCTCGATCAGATCAATTTTCCATTTTCCATTTTCTTCTTTCTTCACCGATTTCTTTTTTTCTTCTTGTACATATTGTGTTTATTCGAATAATAATAATAATAATAATAATAATAATAATAATAATAATAATAATAATAATAATACTAATAATAATAATAATAATAATAATAATAATAATAATAATAATAATAATAATAATAATAATAATAATTATTATTATTATTATGCAAAACGTGCTATCTCTTTGAGGTCGTACAACTTCATGGAGATCATCCATCATTCAAGATCTGCAGATGAAAACAAAAAAAAAAAACCTTGCAGAAAATGAAGAAAATAAAACTAGAAAGAGTAGTCTATAACCGTAAACATCCGCCAGGGCAATACCGAAATAAGCTCAGCGATTAGGAAGAGATGGTTATTAAAATTAGAAAGAATAACTGCACTTGACTGTTCTCAAAAATGAAAATACAAAAGAAAATGAACCTGACCGTTCTCAAAATTAAATGCACACACGAAAAGATCTATTAGAGATAATTAAGTACTTGGCATTTGAACGATAAATAGATTTTAGTAATACAACAGGTAATATACTCCAGAAACTTTATTCTGAAGCGGATTGAACCCGAAGTCTAATCAGTTCGTTCCAGTCATGATATAACACCCAAACCAAAGAAATGAACCTGACCGTTCTCAAAATGCACACTTTATTTAGTACATGGCATTTGAATGATTAAATTTTAGTAATACAACAGGAAAAATAGTCTAGAAACTTTATTCTGATGCGCATGGAAACCTAAGTCTAATCAATCGTGCCAGTTATGATATGACATCCGAACCCCTCCTGGTCTCAAAATTACGTTGCGTGCGCTAACTGGCTGTAAATTGCTCGCAGCTAAGTCTGCAACTTTTCGCCTCCATGCCACCCCAGGTGATCGTAGATATCAAACGATCAGTCAAAAATCTTTCACCTCCCTTGACACTTTGTGATTTCTGATCTCAGAGATAATTACGATCTGTGAAGAAAGGACGGTTGTCTTCGTACTGCCTTCTCAACAGATGAAATCAAGAGGTGGCTGGGTGCATATGCAGAAATAAGGGAAACAGGCCAGAACAAAAGAAACAACAAGGCAGAAATTAAGGTCAGTTTATATGGACTAAGGATTATATTGTAATTCTATGTACATCGAGAGAGAGAGAGAGAGAGAATAATTAAAAATAAAATAAACAAAAATAAAAACTAAAAATAAAACCAAATCCAACTTTTTCAAAGTCCACAAATTACTGCGGCTATTATGTTGTTGTTCTAATTCGTGTGGAAGAGAGAGAGACTTGAGTCGCTCTCTGCCTTGATTTTCAGATCCGTTGTGTTTTTTTTAAACTGCTTCAATATGGCGCAGGGTGAAAAGACTTAAGAATGTCTTCCCATTATAATATAACGTCAACTTTGTTGATCTGGTTCAGCTCAAACGCCCAGAATTTTCGCCATGCCGGCTCCACTTCTTTGACTTTATACACTCACCTGTCAGCATTAATTAAAATTCCATCCTTACGTAGGTGGTCTTTTTTCAACATTAACCAATAATCCACTTTTCAGTCGCACTACCATATTCTTCTCCGAGAGTTAAAGGGAGAGAATAACAAACAAGGAAAAAAGAAGCAGAATTCTCTCTTTTCGCCGGATCAGCTGGACATTGTTAAATTTTTATCATATCAACATCTCATCTCGTAAATGGCTTGTGTTTCGTCTCTCTATTTCTCTCGGCCACCCCAGCGTTTATTTCCTTCAAACTATCTCTCCCCCCTCTCTCACTCTCTCTCACTCTCTCTCTCTCTCTCTTAGTCCCTCCTAAGAAAAGAAAAAAAAAGTTGATTTTTCTGGAAAGAAAAAAAAATATACACACAGAGATATTTTCAAATTATAAATATTCCTTGGTTCGAATTCAGGGTCCATCGATATCCGTTTAACGAGCATGCATAAGGAACACGTACAGTGTTTCAATGAGGCCAATCATCGCTGAAAATGTCATCTGCATTCATCCAGGGGGTCTTCAGACAAACAAACAAACAAACAAACAAACAAACAAACAAACAAACAAACAAACAAACAAACGGACACACAACCGTGACCGAATATAATACCTTCGTTTTAAGGTAGGGGTAATATTTAGTAAAATAATTTTTAATGATATTAGTAATAGGAAACACATTAAAATAAATTAAACCACCTTTTCATTAAATTAGTGAATATTAATTGGAAGTTGGCGTTTGAATAGCAGTAAAAAAAACAGTTATTTGGTCAGAAATTGGTGAGTTTGGTCGTGAGTCCACAGAATTTGTTTCTAGACTTTTCTTTGACCATTTATCGACCGTCTGCATTGTTTCCTCGAACCACTAGGTAGTGATATCAACCACTTTGGGGATTTTTAATCTTGTGAGTTCGATTCTCAAATTATCTTTCACACAATACTTTAAAAATTTTGCGGAACTATAAAGTTGTTTCTTTTATGCGCCCTATTCCATCAGGACATTGTCGATCATGGCTCTTACAAACATACGATCCTTTGTATCTCTTAATAATGATTGTCTTTCTGCTATTACCCTGTCTCGGTTATGCCATCTATTTATACAAATTTTTATATAAGCCACTCATTGTTTCCCCTTTATCAGTTTATGAGTATGAAATTCTGTTGTAGAGGAACATCCTATCCTACCCCGTAAATGGATATGGTCTAGTTTATAAAAGACTGTGACTAGGGGCATATGTCAGCATTCGTCATTAGACGGCTCTATGACACTGTCAGCCCTCTGCCTTCGGGTGGAGGGCGCTCTCTGCTTCCGAGCAGAGAGCAATAACCCAGTCGTGGTTCCACCGAAGGGTAGAAGCACGACTGGAAAATATTAGACAGACATTTTTTGGCCGGGCCATATAGCCCGGAAAGCCCAGTTATAAACTGACCATGTTTCATATGTTGCCCTTACTGGAAGGGACAGCTAAATAATGCATTCCTCACTAGACGAATCTATAATACTGTCAGCTCTCTGCCTTCGGGTGGAGGGCGCTCTCTGGTTCCGAGCAGAGAGCAATAACCCAGTCGTGGTTCCGCCGAAGGGTAGAAGCACGACCGGGGAATATTAGACAGACATTTTTTGGCCGGACCATATCGCCCGAAAAACCCAGTTATAAACTGACCATGTGTCATATGTTGCCCTTACAGGGAGGGACAACTAAATAATGCATACGTCACTAGACTGACGACTGTATGACACTGTCAGCTCTCTGCCTTCAGGTAGCGAACGCTCTCTGCTTCCGATCAGAGAGTACTAACCCATTTTTCTGTCGAACTGCATTTCTCTCGCTCCTTTATCCCTTACGAGAATGTCTAGATTTTGTTGTCATACAGGAGGGGAAAATATCACGTAACAGCTTAGTATTTTCTTGCTTTTTTTTTAACAATTAAATTTTCAATGCTCTCTTTAGCCTTTGGAATGTGTCAGTGGTTATCCCAAGACGTCTTCAGATCTCAGTGTCACAATTTCAGTCCATTGGTAGAAAAACTTCCAGGTATTTAAATTTCTGTTCGTGTTTGATTTTAGTATTCTTGACCTGTAATTGGTATTTTGAGCTTCTCATTTTGCTGATGGCCATGCATTCAGTTTTCTCGGCGGTTTTTTTAGTCCTTTA
The DNA here is from genome assembly GCA_037127315.1 of Ascarosepion bandense. Lineage (NCBI taxonomy): Eukaryota > Metazoa > Mollusca > Cephalopoda > Sepiida > Sepiidae > Ascarosepion > Ascarosepion bandense. The sequence continues at coordinate 2,106,349 of JBBBDQ010000456.1, forward strand.
TTCTATTCATGTCCTTTCCATTCCGTGCCTGTTATCAGCACTGTTTCGGATGCATATCTTATATTTTCTCCAGATCTTGGCCGCCAATGATGAATCCTCGTGGGATTTCTAGTAGCTGTTTACTATAGCAAAATTTACGTTTTCGAACTCTCATGCAAACAGAAACCGGATCTATGTTTAACCTCAATGGACGGTCACTTGCGTACCTAACAGATGCGTACAAGACAATTGCATACCAGCATACTTTTGTCCCTTGACAAATGCGTCCTTAGATAATTGCGTACCTCTGGTCATTTTTTGAAAATACCATATTTTCTTACAAGGTGCGAATTGTAAACTATGTTTTAATTAATCTAAAAAGCAAAAAACGAGTTAACATAATAACTCTGTTATAAAAAATATAACTTCAAATAAGAGAATCATGGCGCTATTAAATAAGTACACACTTGTGGAAATTAACTGAAACAGAACGAATATTGTCTTCCTAGGAGAATTCACACTTTCTTTGATTACCCATACGTCAACTCCTGGCGTTGTTTTTCTCTACCGATCAAATTTTCCTTTACCTTTTGGACTGATGGATCCATTTTATTTCTTCCCCTTTATGACATGACTGACAGTTGCAAGGTTGACATGAACAATATCCACGATCTCTCTGTAAGGCTTGATGGTGTGTTCGTGCAGCGTTTCAATGTTTCTACGGTTCCTTGGCGTTGCATCCATCGCAGACAATGTCCGTAGGGCAACTAATCGATATTCGAGACCATACTGTTTGGGTGTGATAAAAATCTGATTCAGTCTAGGATGACATAATATTTTTCAAGGCCAAACAAATGTCATCATACACCCCGGAAATAAATTCATATTGCTACACACATCTGCAAATGATCTAATCGGAATAGAATTGAAAATCGATTACACCGTATAACTCTAGTGGGTCTAAAAATGACCATATTGTGAAGGAAAGGAAACTAAAGCAGTTGTATCAATTATTTGTAATTATTTTTAAATGGAACTTTGTCTGTGTGTGCATGTGTGTGTCTGTCTGTGTGTGTATCCGTTACCTATAGACTCCGAAACGGCTGAATCGATTTTCTTGAAAATTTACACAGTTGTACTATAACCGTCTGCGAGTGTTCTTAGCTAGGTTTTGTGTCGAGGTACACCCGAAAAATATCGATAATCGAAAAAATCGGGTTATAGGAGTGGTTCGATTTAATCAAATTTGACACACTCATAGACAAAGACATAAGAAACGATATTCTGAAGTTTCAAGGTTGCAGTTCTTATAATAGTGCAGAAAATTGATTATATATATATATATATATATATATATATATATATGAAAGACAAGATGTTTGTGTGTGTGTGTGTGTCTGTTTATCTGCCTGTATTTTTTCAGTACTTTTATTTTAGTTTTTGCTTCGGGTTTGTCTCTAAGTAGGTGTAATTGTAGTTCTTAGTCTCATCCATGATACCATTTATTCAGAGGACTTATCTAGCTTACACAATTCAGGTTACGACGAAAAAAACTTATTTGATATCGATACCAGGAAATCAAAATTTGACTTACATCCATTCATTTTTCTTTGAGTCTACGGTTTCGCTTTAACTGGAAACAATTATTGCTTTTTAGTCTTTCGTGCCAACGTTCAAAGAGTCTGAGCTCCAGGACCATGGATTAGTTTTAAAGCTTTCATTACACTCGAGCAACGGTGGGCTATACTGCTAGTATAAATATATATCAATGGAGGTAGCAAGCGGTTTTTTCCAATTTAACCGGGGAAGACAATCTAGTATGTAGACATAATGGACGGTACTCGTCGTGTACATTATCTTGAGACGTAGACTTAGTCAACAGACGTAGGCCAATAGTCGTAGACCTATGGACGCAGATCACTGGTCGAAGACCTGTAGACCTGTAGACCTCTGGACGTAGACACCAGCCAATAACATTATTGTGAACTACTCCAACAGCTTCTTTTCTCGCGCTTCACGCCTGTGGAATTCCCTTCCACATGTCTGCTTTCCCGACAGATACAATCTCCAGGTATTTAAACGTAGGGTCAATAGATACCTCTTATCTCACTAACTTCCAATTATTCTCCCAACACTCATCTACCCAACCCTCATTCTCTACCCAACCCTCATTCTCGGTATCCTTACCCGCCTATTATCCACCCTCTGACATTTCCTATATTTAACCATCCTTTCTCCACTCTGTGTAGCCCCCTGCGCAATAGTGGCAGTGAAATGCCTTGCTCGGGGTGAAACGCTTATAAAAAAAAAGTGGGGAACCAAGGGGAATGCCTATTCATTACATATTCATTACATCATTTCGCAACATACATAATTTTTCTGAAACTACAATAATTTTTAATTTTGGATTTGTTTCACATTGTTAATCTGGCAGTGAATGCTGGACAGTCTCATCGAAGATGAAAGAAAAACTTGAAGCAACTGAAATGTGATTCTACAGAAGGGTGTTTCGGATATCATGAATCGAGCTAGTAAGCAGTGATGAGGTTTTGGAAAGGGTGGAAACGAAAAGAATATTAATACTGAGCATCAGGAAGAGATAGCTGAAGTTCCTGGGACATGAAATGAGGAAGGAGGGCTTGGAGAACCTGATATTTACAGGCCAGATAGAGGGAAAGAAAGACAGGGGAAAACAGTGTTCTTGGATGGCCTGAGCAGGTGGATGGCAGAATGGGGATTGCGTGATGGAACAGGAGAAATCGTGCTAAGTGCCAACGTTGCTAGGTAGACGTGGATGGCCCTGATCGCCTGCATCCTGAAAGAAAAAGGCATACAAAGAAAGTATAATTTATAATAAAAACAACCTTTTTTTTTTATTAATTTTATTCCTTTTATTCCTTTTTAAATTTGTGATTACTATCTATGCTTTTTGTTTTTTTCAAAATTTATAGTAGCTGCTTATAAAGGCTTCAAGAATATTTAAGGCATGCAATTATCGGGGGATAAAATTTGTCTCGGGACGCAAATGACTTGGTAGCGCAATTGGCTGGTACACAATTGTCCGAAGCGCATATATCCGGAAGGCAACTGTCCTAATACCGTCTAACCTCTTATCTTTAATCTTATCAGAATCCATGACAATCTACTTTCGACACTTGGACAAACCTGTCATATATGATTTTTTAAATTCTGGGAGCCAGTATCGGATCTATGCCAAACATTTTGATTTTCGTTCAAACTTGAATTCCATCTACCTTATTGAATCTCTTACAAACCGAACCTCTAACTAACATTCTGACTCTGGAACAAACCAGGCGTTTTATACATTTTTTTTTACTCTTGTGCCATCTTTTTGAGTTTTTAGTAGATGAGACCTGTGTTGAACTTTTTGATTCTGTGCAAACAAAACATATGCCTTTCTTTTTAATTTTGGTGTTAACTGAAATTTTATCCACTATATTGAATATATATTAATATGTTTGACTCTTGTGCGAACCGAACCTGTGCCTAACTTTTTGACTTTAGTGCAATACAGACACACATCTACATTTTTTTACTTTCGTGCAAACCAAAACTTTCCTTACTTTTTGACTTTGTATGCAATACGGACACACATTTACATTTTTGTCTTTTTTGCGAACCGAACATGTGCCTAAATTTTTGACTTTGGTGCAATACGGACACACATCTACATTTTTGACTTTCGTGCAAAACGAACCTAATCCTAACTTTTTGACTTTGTATGCGATACGGACACACATCTACATTTTTGACTTTCTTGTGAACTGAATCTATGCCTAATTTTTGATTTTGTGTACAATATGGACACACATCTACAATTTTGACTTTCGAGCAAATAGAAACTATGTCTAACTCTTTGACTTTGTGTGCAATACGGACACACATCTACATTTTTGACTTTCGTGCAAACCGTACTCTGAAACTACTCGGAGCTATTCTAGCTAGTTTGACGTTGATGCAAATTGAATCTTTGCCAAAGTTTTTTCATCTTCTACAAACTGGACTGTTGTAAAATGACAGATTTATTCATTAAATAACCTGAAAATATTTCTAGGTCCTAAACCACAAAAAGCGTCAGCACAAATCTAACTTTACTGAGTATTCAAAATTCATAACCTTGAATCAGATGTGCCTGATAGTAATTTGAGTGTTTTGAATTTCATAAACCATAGCCAGAGATGAATAATTTCCTATGTAGGCTTGTACCAGATAAAATTAAGCGAAACTGTCCATGTGCTTTTGGTGACAGGAGAGATTTTCCATTGGCCCTTTTTTAAAAAAGCAGAGATTCTACAAGTTATCATCATATAATATCGTGAGAATTAAAGAAAACTTTTTAGTTATACCATAACTGAAAAATCGAAACTGTTAGTCCAGAAGATATTATTCAAGATACCGATGAAAGCATTATCGTCACAACAAACGGGTCGTTTGTACTCACGTACTGTAACTCAGTGGTTGAGACCAAACAGAGAAATTAACTCTCATGACACACATGTTGATTTAAGTATCCATCAACTTTTGTTTCTATGTACGTTTAGTCGTGGGCATGTATATTTTATTTCAATGATAGCATTAAAATATTTCCACATAGTTCTAAACACAGCTTTAAAACTAACATTATTATTTAGTAATGTGATAGGTACCGACTTGGCGGCTCGACTACAGCCACCTTCCCCACCGTCGAGATGTGGCTTCCCTTTGTCTGTTCTATCAATACTTTCATGGCTTCTGCTCCAAAGAACTAAAGTTACTGGTGCCTCTGCAACAGGTGTTTACTCGTGCAACCAGATTGGCAACTGGGTCCCACCCATTCACAGTTAGATTAACCAAATGCAGACGACAATTCTATTCCTGCAGCTTCTTCTCTCGCACTTTCCATATTCTTGCTTTCCTAGCGGCTACTTCCTAAATGCAATGACAATACTCATCTATTAACCACTTGACTCTAGTTTTTTCCACCCCGTATATCTTTTCCTTTCTCTCCACCTTTGCAATTGTCATCACACCTGTATTCCCACCATTCTCTTGCTCCTTTCTAACTGGTTCGTCTTCCTTTTCACTATGTTCTACTTAATCTTTTTACTCTTATGTAGCCCCCGGCACATCAGTAGCATTACCACCTTGCTCAGGGTGATACGATTTTTTAAAAAATTATTAATCATCGACTAAATTCTGAAAAATCCAGTAAAACCTCATAATTATCTGATTTCTTTAGCGTTAAAAAATTAAAACTTTATGTCTTGTTTTCAAATTTACGATATCAAAACTGCTCATGTTTCTAGGATTAGGAAGGAGAATGAGTCAAATGTCTTATTTCAAAGGCAATCAAAGTGTGTGTGTGCGTGTGTGTGTGTATGTGTGTGCATGTGTGTGCATGTGTGTGTAATTTTGTGTGCATGTGTGTGGGTGTGGGTACGACGGTGGGATGAAGTGCTAACAAGAAGACTAAGAACTTTTCATCCAATCGTCGTACGTGTGTATGTTCGTGTGCACATTTGATGGCACAAAAATAAAAAAAAGTCACAATACAAACATGCTCGTATGCAGCATCATATAATCATTTTTTATACTCGTATGGCCTAAGGGAAGGCATTATACTGCCACTGTTGTGCAGGGGGTTACATTAGAGGAAAGTTATGAGAAAGGGTGATAGATTACAGGGTGTGTCAGGAAGCAGGTAGGGATGAGAATATTTCAGAGATGAGATGAGAACATGAGAGAGAGGATGCAAGTTAGTGAGATAGGAGATGACTATTGACTTTACATTTAAATTCTCGGAGATTGTAGCTGTCGGGGAAGCAAGTAAATGGAAGGGAACTCCACATGCGGAAAGTGCAAGAAAAGAAGATGATGGAGTAGAATTTGCGTTTACATCTTATTGGTTTCACAGTAAAAGGGTGGGACCTAGTTGCTATCTTGTGGCTCCAGTAAATTCGTATATAGGGGGAACCACTGAGCTAAATTGATCAGAGCAAAAGCCGTTGTAAAATAGGTTAAATAAATCTTCTGAGAAAAAAAAATCTTGTTATCCTCCTTTTTTTATTTCTGTTTATTTGCTCAATCCCGTGTTTATATATATATATATATATATATATATATATATATATATCAGCGTTTTCTTTTCTCAGTACATTTTATAGATCATTGCTAAGCCTTTCGCATATAAAGTAAGTTTTTTTAACAGCTAAAATAGGTCGTGTTGAAACTTGGATTTTGTCCTATGTTCATCATCAATATGCTGCCATTTGCGTTCCATATTAAGATCGTGTCAACCATTTATAAACTCTAGTAAAAATTCTAGATCTCTCATTTATGACATTGAGCCCAAAATCACCTTAATAAATATCAGGCCAACACACCAAACACGTCTCACAATCATTCTGAGTTCTATTCAGTATTTTACACGGCGTGCTCAGTTAAGTCAGTTGGTTGTTTCTACAAATGTAGTCTTATTCAACATTATATTTTTAATATGTATAAATCCTTATTTAGTATAACCTTCTTGCTTTGAATCAAGAATATGCCGATTTGGTTTTCGTAAAAATATACTGTTGTATCCTTTAAAGAGATTACAAAAGAGGCAAGGTGGTACTTGAGTGAAAGAACAGCAACGTAGGGAAAAAAGCAGAATACACTACGGCAAGAGAGGGAATCTGATCGCGGGATAGTAATTACCGAAGCAAGTCACAAGTATCTCCTGAGCTCGCTATATATTGCTACTAATATAGTCACTCGGCATATGCAATAGCGAGTGTAAAGCATTCCATTATATATGTTGTCGAAGAGACACAGTGACGCAACACTGCGCCAGTATAAAGTAACTGCCATACATGATACACGCTTAGGCGATCGTGTCTCTTTGGATCCATGACTGAGGCAGAAAGTCAACATTTCTTTCTGCGGTAGACTGGTTGCCAACCAAAGCCATAGAACCCAATCTGTCTTGCTATTCAAACCAAAGGTGTAACGAAAAGATTTGGACTCATACTTTTCCCAATGGCATTTGCGCGTAAGTAAATTCAATGAATTTATCTGGACTTCAAACTCGGTTCTACTGATTTCCCATTCCGAGCCGATATCCATATAATTAAAAATGAGTCCTTCACAAAAGATTCCAATATTTGGTCATTCGATCTGATACTTAAGAAGTGGGTATGGCCGAGAAAGTAATGCATTAATCGTGTGCCAACCGATTATTTGACGCCACAATGATGCCATTGTTAATAAGGAAAGCACTTGTTTATTTTGCACCGCTTTCGCGAGATTATTTTTTAAGACGATTACACATTGGCAGGGGAAGACACACAAATGACATTAGCCACAGGGATAAGGATGCACAATGACAAACATTATTAAGCATAGAAGATTTGGCGCGAAGAATGATTGAAAAGTAGGGAGACCATGGTTGGTTTCTGAAAATGAACAAAATCTTTTATTTAGTTCTTTAACGTTCTATCTACTGAGACCAGGGCCGTGCTCAGCCCCCCCCCGCAGACCCCGCAATTAAGGGGGGATGCAAGTTCGCTAGGGGTTACAAGGTCCCTGGAACCCGCAAGGCCCCCTAGTTCCGCAGATCTATTGTAATGAAAAAAATTAACAAAATAATTATTAGGATTAACTGGAAAATCATTATCATACTTGTATGTTGAAATAGACTCTCTCTCTGTCTCTCTGTCTCTCTCTCTCTCATCTTTGATAGAAGCCGTCCGGTTCTGAAGAGGCGGCAAATCATTTATAAAAAATCACTTTAAAAAATGAACTTTAGAGAGAAATAGTTTATGTTTCAACATACATACAAGAACATAACATGTATATTCAAACTTTCAGGATGTAGAATATTGAGAGCCAAAACGCACTGAATTGGATATAAGAATAGCTAGGAAATCACCAAAAAGTAGTTAAATTTTGTGAAAACTTTCGTAATGTATGGCTTCAAAACGTCAATTCCGCGATATCTTCCGTTTTTTCGTAATCACGGAATATCTGCGTTCCGAGAGTATATTATTTTGCTTAAAGTACCATTTATTGTTTTTATTATATTCGAGGGGAGGAGAGCGCAGGTAGCATATTGCGGGTAGGGGTGCCGCTATGCGCATTCTGCGGGGGATGGAATTAGCTAAGTACGGCACTGACTGTACGAAACAACGCGTTTCGCCCCTAAAAAGAACTTCAGGGTTTCTGGTCATCGGATATGATAACGTAATTTAATTTATAGTGAACTAGTATTCGTAGAGATACCAACGCATTTTCTTTACTAAGAATTTATTTAAAATTTGTTTTACTTTATCTAAATTTGAATCGTTCACTTATTAGTTATTTTCTTTTTCTCTAGGTATATTATTTACTTATATAACATTTACTTATATTAATAGTTCATTACGTCTCTTTCCTTTTTATTTTTGACATAAATTTTAATATAAATTATTTCCATTTATCAATACTCACGCCCCGTTTATTTCGAAACGGTTAAACAAATCCCAAAAATTCGTTTACGCTTTAAGATACTTACCCTTTCTTTTAACGCTCTCTCTCTCTCTCTCTTTCTCTCTCTCTCTCTCTCTCTCACCTAACACACTTTCTTTACGTTTCAAATCTACGGGTCAGCAGTCTAACTGACAGGTTGCATGTATCTTTGGATTTTTGGTGACATCCGCTCTTACGTGTGTTCTTTGATTATATGTTGCGTATATATATATGCTTATGTATGAATATATGTGTGCGTTCGCCGAACTGATGTAATTTTGTATTTTTTCTTAAATTTTCTCTTTTAAGGGAGCGACCGTTATTTTTATTCGTTTTTTTTAGGTCTTTCTGAATTTTATTCGTGTAATATGCTTTGTACAATGAAAACGGAAGCTAATGACGGTTAGCCTGAAATAGGCCTATAGATCCGATTTACCATGAAATAACGTGTCTGCCTTAATTTTTCTTATATATGTAAATATATATATTCTCTCCTGTCATACTGTCAGCTATAGCCTGTGAGTAAACTGTGAGTAATCTTCTGAAATAATTTGGTATCATTTTTGCACGGCCTGGTTACACTCGTTATTTAGTATTTGCTTTGTGTTACCACCGATATATGCGTATATCTAAGCACAAATGCTAATGAGTTGATATATTTCTTGAAAAGGTTTTGTAACTACACATTGTTAATCATAGAAATCCTGGAGAAAAAAGAAAAGAAAAGAAAAACATCTTACTCGCAATTTAATATTCAATTATCCCGTACTGATTGCATGCATTAGGCCAAGAAGATAAAATACATTATCAAATATTCCGTTCTTTGCTCGGATTCGTTCGTGTTTCGACGCAGCACATTTCCGCCATTCTTTTTGTACACGTGGCCTCGCTTTCTCTACAAGCTGGTACGGCGTATGCGTGCGATTTGCCGTAGATATGCGCTGACATGCATGGGCACGGCACAGCATAATTAAATTCTGTGAAAAGATGTGTCTGCCTCAAAGGAAATGGCGGGAAAAATGGAAGAAAATTGGCGGGAAAATTAATAGTTCACTGTCCACGCTGTTTTCTGCCAAATGATGTTCCGTGTTTTATTGGATAATAAAAACAAGAATCTGAAGAATGTGAAATAGACACAGGCATAAAAGATACGCTTAATAGCAGAACGAGTAGTTAGGAGAGAGAGAGAGAGAGAGAGAGAGAGAGAGAGAGAGAGAGAGAGAGAGATGGAGATAATAATAATAATAATAACAAGGAGAAGAAGATGAAGGAGAAGAAGAAGACCAATGCATGCTAACGAGAAATTATCAAACACACATACTGAAAAGTTATGCTAACCCAAAATGCAAATTCTTTGAAAAATTCCCAAAAAACGAGTGACTATTTTTTATCAAATGTTAGCCCTAATTGAATATGAAACATGGCGTGATAGACTGGTACAGTATCTTCACTGGAAAATATTCATTTTTTTCTTTTTTACGGGAAGGAAAGTGCAAGAAACTTGTATGAACATTAACCAAACCCGCTTATAGAGATCAAAGCTGTAACAATTTTATGAGACTTAACAAGACACACAAACAGAACAATCAAAATTAATCGCCTAGACATCGTGATAAAAGACCACAAGAACAGAGTCAGCTTTCTTATTGACATAGCATTCCCTGAAGATTGTAAGGTATCTTTCAAGAACTTCAAAATACTATCAAAATTCAAGGATCTTGAAGGGGAAATCTAAAAAACATGAGTACATCAATATTTCCAGTTGTATTTCGAACCCTCGGATAGATTGGAAAAGATTCCGATAGACTCATTGAATGGATTTGTGGTATCCCATGAAGAAATAAAATAATAAATGTACTCACAAGTACAGTTCACACATTACGAAGAGCTTTATTTATGTTAAATGTGTGTAATCTTTTTTTTTCTTTTTTTTTACAAAGGATGTGCATTGTGGTACAGTGGATATTTTTTTTTTTTTTTTATAAGCGTTTCACCCCGAGCAAGGCATGTCACTGCCACTACTGTGCAGGGGGCTACGTAGAGTGGAGAAAGGCTGGTTAAATATAGGAAATAACAGAGGGTGGGTGATAGGCGGGTGAGGATACCGAGAATGAGGTTTGGGTAGATGAGAGTGTTGTGAGAATAGTTGGGAGTTTATCGACTCAGAACGAGAAATCAGGGAGCGGAGTTCGAATTCCAGTTGAATTCCTTGCATTCACTTACGCGCAAATACACTTGGGAAAGGCATTAATAAGTTATGGAATAAATAGCAGGATAGATTGGGTTTCATAGATTTGGATGGCAACCAGTCTACCGCAGAAAGTAATGACAACCCAGTGTGGGATAATTTTCTACCCAGTTAGTCATGTCTCTTCCGAGATTTTTTTTTAATCTTGTCACCCCAAGCAAGGCATTCCACTGCCACTATAGCGCAGGGGGTTACATAGAACGATTGGGTATGGGAAATGTCAGAAGGAGGGTGGTAGACGACTTAGGATGTACATAGGGAGAGAGTTGGAGAGAGTGGGTGTGAGTTAGTGTATTAGGAGGTGTCTATTGACCTTACATTTAAACTCTTGGAGGTTGTAGCCATCGGGGAAGCAAACATGCGGTAGGGAATTCCACAGGCGGGAAGTGCGAGGAAAGAAGCTGTTGGAGTAGAAATTACGTTTATTTTTCATCGGTTTCACTGTAAAAGGGTGGGACCTATTTGCCAATCTAGTATCTCGTGCAAATTCACATCTAGGGGGCACCAGAGATTTAAGTTCGTCAGAGCAGAAGCCATGATAGTATTTATAGAAGAGGCACAGGGAAGCCACGTCACGCCGGTGAGAGAGATACTGCATGCGCTCAGCCATTATTCGCTGTATTTTGTCAAGAACCCCGAGGAAAATAGAAGGGGCACCCGACCAGATGTGGCAGCAGTACTCAATACACGGGTGGATGGTGGATTCATATAATTGCAAGATAGATTCAGGCGGAAAGAATTTTCGGGCCCTGCATAGAGAGCCGACTTGATTGATATGATTGCGCAAGCGTATTTCACGTATGGCACTTAACTGACTGACAAAAAATGTAAGTGGAAGATGTCATGGAGCCATTTCTGATTTTAGGTCTTTGGTTAGAACCCAGGAGGAAATATGCATAGAAGAATAACTGAAAGAAATAATAATAATAATAATAATAATAATAATAATAATAATTGACAATTGATTGAAAGAAAATCAACCTGATATTAGACTTGTGCACAAGAGCAAAGGTAAATGGTTACTGGTCGACATTGTTATGACAAAGCAGGTGAAAATTTAAATGTATCAATACCTGGAAGAGTAATTAGGAGAAATGTAGCAAGCAATGACTCCTGTTGTTTCCTTTGTGATTGGTGCACCCGGAAACATCTTTAAGAATCCTTCTTCTTTGACGATACCTGACATCATTGTGTGTGCTCTGTTGGCCGTGCGATTGTAATAAGTAACATACTGTGAATCTAAACTGTTCATATGGGTTGAAATATGTCCATCATCACCATTCCGAAAGGTCTAAGACTCTCTCAAATAACCGTAGATTATATGAAAGGTGAGACTAGAAAATAAGCTGGATAGGTCTAGTAGATATAAAATATATAAGTGGATTGATTACCATTCAGTTATGTCATCATTAGTCGCCCTCCTCCGAATAGTTGCAAACTGCGCACCGAAAAGAGATACTATCCCCATGCTAATCTTTAAGTCTATTCTTCCATGCTGGTTTAAGGCATGTTGGAAGTGAACGCTTGGAGATTTTCCCGCAGTAGATTGCCAGTTCTTTCTGCTGTATACTGGTTGCTTCCCAAGGGTTTATAACCAAGTCTGTGCTGCTATGAACCTTCTTCAATCTGCTTTGGAATTCAGAGTTTCCTTTTCCAAGACAGGTTACCACCCAAAACTATAGAACTCAGTCTACCCTGCTATTTTCTCATAACTATGGTGATGTGGGGAAAAAGAGATGGATCCATACTTTTTTTAATTGTATCAACATGCAAGTAACTCTTCCCGATTCAAAGCCGAAAAAAATCTCTATATCGTGTCAGTTAGTTAAGTATTAGTTTGTCCCAAAAGTTCGTAAACACTTGCGAAATGGGTCTATCTGGTCCAGCACAATCGAGACAAGCGATGAGTTCAGAAAGGGCACGAGACACAGTCGGTTCCAAAATAAAATCGATTCAGCAAGAAAGTCATGTTGTGCATTTGGTGGAACTTTGAAGGAACCGTGCATTTTGAGTTGGTTCCGAATGGTCGTGCCATCAGTGCCGAACTTTACTGTCAGCAACTTGAGCAGGTCTACGAAAAGTTGAAGCAGAGGTACCCAGCTCTGATCAACCGAAAGCGTGCTTTGATGGAGCAGGACAATGCCAAGCCACACATCGCCAGGAAGACCAAAGACAAATTTGTAGAGTTGGACGGCGTTGAGTTTCTGCCACATCCAGTCTAGGTTACTGACTGTGCTCTATCAGAATACGGCCTTTTCCGCGCAATGCAACACTTTCTGAAGGGCCGCCAATTCGACTCGTTTGATGAAGTCGAGGATGCGTGTCAAGAATTTTTTCTTTCCAAGCCGGCTGAATGGTACTTTGACCAGATCCGAAAGCTTGCAGATCGATGGCAGAAAGTCTTGGAAAATGATGGTCTTCATTTTGAGCAATAATTTGTGTTGTTTTAGCGAGTAAAATTTCAATTTTTTGCAAGTGTTTTCTGGTAACCTTAGATTACTTGTCGAGTAAAATTTCAATTTTTTGCAAGTGTTTACCAACTTTTGGGACAACCTAAAATCGTACGCCTTTCGGTCAGATCAGGGGTTACTTATTTTTTCCGATTTCCCCTTGATATCTATATATATAAAAAGTAAAATGTTTTTGGGTGTGTCAGTCTATTTGTCTGTCTGTCTGTCTGTCTGTCTGTCTGTCTGACTATATGTCTTTTATACAAACCCACAATCTCCTGAAAAAGTACATGACTAATTGGGCAGAAAATGTTCCCGCTGTAGGTTGCCATTACTTTGTGCGGTAGAGTATAGAACCCAGTATGTCCTACTATTTAATATATAACAGAAGAGAGAAGCGACGGATTAATACCTTTCTCAAGGGTATTTGCGCGTTAAGTGAACGCAGCTAATTCAAATGGTATTCAAACCCGGCTCTCTCGTTCCATTGCACCACAACGCCCATCCATCGTGTCGTTTAAAGAAGTAAAATTAATATGTTGATTTTGTTGTCAGAGGAAACCATATTGCAAAATTTTGAAAAACTAAAAGATGGATGCGTCTAAATACATTTCCGAAGATTGGTAAAAATTGTAAAATAGGAAAGTTTTTAATTTTAAAAAGCCATACTTGAATGTTGACGAATCGCGATCCTACAGACGATGAAATTAATAAAAGTAGCTATAATATTAAGGAGAGTGATAGACATGAGAGAAGATATGCTATGATTTTATCCTAAGTGAAAACCACGAAAAATGATCAAGTAGATGCGGTAACAATCTATATATATAAAAGGCAAGATGTTTGTGTGTGTGTCTGTTTATCTGTCTGTATGTCCTTTTATACAAATCCACAATGTTTATCCAATTCTCACGAAACTTCACGCAAATATTTCTCAGACTTTCGGTCAGATCAGGGGTTACTTATTTTTTCCGATTTCCCCTTGATATCTATATATATAAAAAGTAAAATGTTTTTGGGTGTGTCAGTCTATTTGTCTGTCTGTCTGTCTGTCTGTCTGACTATATGTCTTTTATACAAACCCACAATTTTTATCCGATTCTCACCAAACTTCACACAAATATTCTTTACGCTTCCGGTCAACTCATGGGTTACTTATTTTTTCCGATTACCCCCCCCCCCGATATCTATGTATATAAAAGGTAAAATGTTTGCGTGTGTCTGTCTATCTGCCTGTCTGTCTGACTGTATGTCCTTTATACAAATCCAAACCTTTTAACTGATTCTCACCAAACTTCACACAAATATTCTTTAGGCTTCCGGTCAGGTCAGTGGCTTCTTATTTTTCCTGAATTCCTCCCAATATTGGAAGTCGATACCCCGATATCCGATCAGGTCTGATCAAGATCAGGATTTCGGGCCTTTAATTGTAATTCTTGCTGCAGAATTTGCTCTAACTTGGTAAAATTATAGTTTTTAGTCTCAAACATTAGTAGAACTTCTCAAATGACTTATTTTCCCCGATATCGGAAATCGATACCCCGATATTCTATAGAATCTGATCAAAAACCGATATTCAGCCATCAATATGGCTCACCTTCTCCAATTTTACTCCCGATGGGTTCGATAAGTTTTTATGGACTTACTTAGATTAGTTTATCCTTGGATGACTTATTTGACTCCAATATTAGAAATCGATACCCCGATATCCTATCGGGTCTGAACAAAATAAGGTTTTCAGCCTTTTTATTTTGGTTTTTGCTTCTGTTTTTTTCTCTAAGTAGGTATAATTGTAGTTCTCAGTCTCATCCATGATACCATTTACTCAGAGGACTTATTTAGCCTTCAAAATTCAGTTTGTGACGGAAAACTTATTTGACATCGATACCAGGAAATCAAAATTTGACTTACATCCATTTATTTTTCTTTCAGTCTACGGCTTCACTTTAACTGGAAACAACTATTGATTTTTAGTCTTTCGTGCCAACGTCTAAAGAGTCTGAGTTCCAGGACCATGGATTAGTTTTAAAGCTTTCATTACACCCGCGCAACGCCGGGCTATACTGCATGTATTTAACATTCTTCGAATCATTTCATCAAAAGTACGGCGGTAATGCTACTAAGGTTATACGTTGTTTCCCTCAAAAGGTCTGGCGAGTGTGAATTTCACTTTTCAAATGATGTAAAATCCTACCCATTTACAGTTAGATCAACTAAATCAAGCCGACAATTCTACTCCACCAGCTTCCTGCCTGTGGAACTCACTTCCATAATATTGCTTTCCTGTCTACCAATACATTTTTTTAATCATTTCACCCCGAGCAAGGCAGAAACGCCACTGATGTGCAGGGGCTTACATAAATGTAAAAAGATTAATTAGAAAAGTGGAATTCCCTTCCGTTTACTTGCTTCCCCGACAGCTACATTCTTCAAGAATTTAAATGTCAATAGTCATCTCCTATCTCACTAAACTGCATCCTCTCTCTCATGCTCCTTTCTCCGTCCACTCCACTAACACAAGTATACTAATCCTTCTCTTACCCACTTCCTGACACCCCTATAGCCTGTCACTCTTTCTCATACTCTTCCTTCTATGTAACCCCTTGCACACCAGTTGCAGTAAACTGCATTGCTTGAGGCGATATGATTAACAAAAATTCATTTTACTCACTTACGGCCTTGGGAAATATAAGAATCTCTCTCTCCAGGTATATGTAAATAACAGGGTAAACCGGGTATTACAGCCTTGGTTTGCAACCAGTCTTCCGCAGTAAGAGTTGGTAACCTACTGCCGAATAATCTTCACAAAAATTCCTATAAAACTTCAAGAGAAGAAGACGGCTCTATCCGTCCAGAGTGAATGCCGTCACAGTACAAATAAGTAATATGAACAGAAGCTTCCTTCACTTCGAAAGTGTTGAATCGCTAGTCAGGGAGAAGAGTGCCATTTAGCGGAATAGGTCACTCACTTAGAGTAGCATGGGGACTAAATGGTGGAAGTCGACGAATCTTAAAACCGCACATCTTTTAACTTAGTCAACCTGACATTTTGTGGTCTCTCATTGTCTTGCTGAAATCGATTGACCAAATCAGGATACTCCTTTGTCGTACACGCTGTCTATCACTGCTGGTAATACAGTTAAGCGTTAATAACATGACCGTGTGAAACAAACTCGAAATACAGTAAGTCACTTAAGTTCCATACGTGATACACGCTTAGTGCTTGATGAAGGCGCATTGTCCAACCCGGTTTGCAAGTCTCCATCATCCAACTTTAAATCCCGCCTCGAACGAGGCTTTTCTTCAAGACTCATGTCGCTAGAATCGAAACGCTTGTACCACTTTGAAATCACCGCATATGCAATTGTATTTACGAACTTTTGGGACAACCTGATGTTTACGCGTAAGTGAATGCACGGAATTCAACTGGAACTTGAACTCGACTCTCCGATTTCTCGTTCCGAGCCGTTATCTACTGCACTACAACAGTACTCCTTGGAAATTCCACGGGACAGAGATTGAGATTCGTTCTCTTTTCGCTTCATAACTGAGTCAGGACTTTCTTGTCATCTTAGTATTTCCTTATATTTCCATTGCCTTCTCTTCTTTAAGGTCAACACAACAAAAATACGAGTTGGTGACAGTGCAAGAACGTCCCTTGTTTGCTAGGAATCCGGTAAATGAAAAGCCCTAGCGTTTATTTACTCTAATATCTCTTGTTTATTCACTTGGTTGTTCCACTTAGTAATCTTCTGAATTGGAACACAGCTTTCCGATTAACAAGCCCAAGTCGTCAACTATTACACCATACGCACATCCAGACTTGCAACAGTCGTATTTTCAAATATAAAACAAGGCTGACGACTTATCGATAAGCCTTTAAAAAAGAAAAGAAAAAATGCTTTCAGTGTTTCAGAAAAAAGGAAAAATATTGCAATATATAATTGAGTTTAGGTAAAATATTGCCACTCTCCAGATAAAATATATTTTTATGTTCATTATTCCGTTGAACTATACTTCTCTTGCTTAAAGAGTCTTTTTAATCTGTGAGTAGAATTCGCCATATAGAAGAACTAAGGCTACGTATATGTTCACTATTTTTTCTTCGTTTATATCGAAATATTAAAGTTTATTAATACTTTCTTAGCTTTAGTAAAACAATTTTCCATTACTCACTGAGCCTTCAGATTTCAAACACGTTCTGAAAATCGTATGAAGGGAATCTTAGAGATTATATAATATTCATACAAATATAATATAATATTATTATATCAACTATATATATATATATATCGAATTATGTCAATACAATATAAAATCATCTTCGATGGTGGATATCTTTATTTTAACATCCCTGTAACCTCTCTGAAGATGGCTCATGTGAGCCGAAAGCTTAGGACCACCATAATAAAAGAATATCCAAATGTTTGACAATTTTTGTCGTTATTTTTACCTGAAATTTCATTGACAAGAAAAATGAATGTTAACTTTTCAAACATTTATGACACTTTAACTGAAAATTAAGGCTATTACAATTTTTAACATTAATTCCTTGCTATTATATTACTAAGTATACACAAAGGCTGGCGTCTTATCGGGAAAACTATAAAAAGGGAAAAATGCTTTCAATGTTTCAAAAGAAAAAAAAAAAGAAAAAAAAAAGGAAAACAAACGCAATATATGATTGACTTTGAATAAAATATTGCCATTCTCCAGATAAAATATATTCATTTTTCGGTTCATTAGCCCGTTAAACTATACTTCTCTTGCTTAAAGAATTGAGTCCTTTTTATGTGAGGAGATTGTGCCGTATAGAAGAACATGATACATAAATGTTCAGTAATCCTGTCTACGTGACTGTCGATTTTTTCAGTTTCTTCATACTTTTCTTGGATATGCTTTGTAGTACAGTGAATACCGACTCGGAACGAGAAATCGGGGACCCGAGTTCGAAATCCAGTTGAATTCTTTGCATTCACTTACGCGCAAATACCATTGGGAAATGTATTAATCCATCTCTTCCATCCAGTTATGGGTTACATAATCAGCCAGATTGGGTTCTATAGCCTTGGATGGCAACCAGTCTACCGCATAATGCGGTGGCCACCTACTGCGGGATAATTTCTGCCCAGTCTGATCATGTCTCTTTCGAGACATGATCACCCAAAAAGTGTATCATGTTTAGCAAATAACTGAATACTTTGATGAGGCATTTGGTTACCTTAAGAAAGTTATAGTTATCTTCATCAACACATTTTTCGCCTTCTCAATGCGACTTCAAATTCCAGTGTCACGCGTTCCGTCCTCTGTAAAAGTATTTATTCTATATAGGAGATCTGATATTACGTAAGTGTTCACTACTCTCCTTCGTTTCTAACTAAATACCTGCTTTCTGAACACTGTTCTTAACTTTACCAAAACATCTTTCACCTTCACCACACGCTTTGAGATTTGAGTGTCGCACTTTCCGTTCTCTATTAAAACCTTCTCTGTAGTAAGGTCATTTTCTAAGCGCAGCTTATATATGGCTTTAAACATATTAATTCGAAAATAGTATTCACTATTCATGCATTAATAGACCGCATTATTTTCCTCTTGTAAATATTTTAATTTTCCAACATTTGCCTCATGTTTAATACAGCGTTCTGGTATTTTCTAGTTTCCCGTCGAGTCGCATTTGAGCAAATAATGTTCTGGAATATAAATTTATTTTGGACACTCCCTGCGAATGTCTTATATTATAAAATCATTTCCTGTGGGCAAACAACACACAGATAATGTCTAATTAAAGAAAAACATTTTTTTTCTTTTTACTGGCTAGACAAGAGAATACGAAGAGATTTTCATACTTTATTTCGTTGTTTTCCCGTTCATTTCACTTATACTTTTAGTTGTTGACAATTTGCCACCATATTTCTTTCATTTTTGTCGCAATAAATGATTTGCCGTATATAACCACATATAGTGCGATTTTTCATGAACAGATTTTAAGCAAAATATAGATGGAATCGTACTATACACAGGATATTTGTTGGAGAGCTTAAAATTTATGCATTTTTGATGCCCTGCTTCACTATACACTAGTAATATTTTACTGGAGGGATTAAAATTCATGCATTTCTGGTGACCGGTTATTGGAGAGATTAAAATCCAGGTATTTCTAATGTCCGTTTGCGCTATAGACTGGTATTTTTTGGCCGTAAGGATTAAAGTTCAGGTATTTTTAGAGTCTGGTTGCCTGTGGTTATTTTTAACGGAAGGATAAAAATCAAGCATTTTTTGGTGTCCGGATACTGAAGGGATAACAATTCATCCATTTTTTAGTGTCTGGTTGCACTATAGACCGGCATTTCTTTACTTGAGGGATTACAGTTTATGCCCTTTTGGTGTCCGTTTGGACCATATAATAGTAATTCTTTCCTAGAGCGATTGAAATTTTTGCATTTTCAATGAACGAAACCTACCGAGTAGGCCTATATTTTCAGGTCCTTTTGGCTAACCATAATTTATTTGCTATAAAATATGAACAGGATGTTGCCCAGTTCTTTAATAGTTTATTATAATAGGCCTACAGAGATTGCTCAGAAGATATGGGTCGCATTATACAATTTTTTTCACAAAAGATTTTAGGAGTTGCACTATACCAGAAGTTAGTTGATACACGAGTATTTATTTTTTTTTTTTTGCGTATTTTTGCAATGACATCTTGTAGAACATGTAGGTATTTAATTTTCCAGTATTTAATGTGGCCTCCCTCTGTCTCTTCTATAAATACTTTCATGGCTTCTGCTCGGATGAGCTTAAGTCACTGATGCCTCCTCAACAGGTGTTTACCCGTGCAACCAGACTGGCAACTGGGTCCCACCCATTCACAGTCAGGTTAGCCAAATGCAGACGACAATTCTAGTCCTGCAGCTTCCTCTCTCGCACTTCCCGCCTGTGGAACTCACTCCCGTATTCTTGTTTTTCTGACGGCTACAACCTCCAGAAATTTAAATGCAAAGTCAATACTCATCTACTAACTCTAGCTCTCTCCCCTCCCCTGTATAAGCTTCCCTTTCTCTCCACCTATGTATCTGACATCGCACCTGCTTTCTTAGCTTTCTATTGTTCCTTTCTAACTAGCTTGTACTCCTCACTTTTTTCTAATTAATCTTTTTACATTTATGTAAGCCCCTGCACATCAGTGGCGTTTCTGCCTTGCTCGGGGTGAAATGATTAAAAAAAAAAATTATTCGGACTATTGTCCTCATCTTCGTTGCCATAGCAGTTCAGTACTCTTTTCTTGGCTTCTAACGAAATTTTCCTGATTCTTAATACTTTGCTTAACATTTAGAAGGCATCTCAATCCATCTTCGGTTTTCAGTGTCACACTTTGTGTCCTCTGCTAAAAATAACTATTTATAGGAGAACTGATATTGTGTAACTGTTGAATACTTTAAAACCCGAAATTTGAGTTCTAATATTTTTTAAAATTCCCCATTTGTTACACCACCGTTAATTTTTAGATTTAAAAGTAATAATTCGGAAATAGCATTCACAACTCTTGTATTATCAGAAAAAATTGTTATTTTAATTTTATCATAATTTTGTATTTTTTTTTATTTTCCGAATTTGTTCAATGTTTTAAGAAAGTGTTTAGGTCTAAGCTCACAAATCTATAAGAGTTCAGCACTTTTTTATTTGTTTCTATCAAAATTTTCCTTTTACTTAGTATCTTGCTTAGCTTTTGGAATGCATCATTTCATATTCCAATGTCTTCTCGGATTTTGTGGTGACATTTTACCTTCAAAATAATTTGTAATATCTAAAATTATTTATAAATCGAACTTTGTCTGCGTGTGTGTATCCGTTACATATAGACTCTGAAACGGCTGAACCTATTTTCTTGAAAATTTATACGGTTGTACTATAATCGTCTGCGAGTGTTCTTAGCTAGATTTTGTGTCGAGGTACCCCCGATAAATATCGAAAATCGATAAACGACAAAATCGAGTTATAGAAGGAGTGGTCCGATTTTAATCAAATTTGATACACTCATAGACAAAGACATAAGAAACGATATTCAGAAGTTTCAAGGTTTCAGTTCTTACAATAGTGCAGAAAATCGATAATATATATAAGGCAAGATGTTTGTATGTGTCTGTTTATCTGCCTGTATGTCTGTATTTCTTCAGCCCTTTTATTTTAATTATTTCTTGGGTTTGGCTTTAAGTAGATATAACTGTAGTTCTTAGTCTCAGCCATGATACTATTTACTCAGAGGACTTATTTAGCCTTCAGAATTCAGTTTACGACGAAAAAATATATTTGACATCGATACCAGTAAATCAAAATTTGACTTACATCCATTCATCTCTCTTTCAGTCTACGTTTTCGCTTTAACTGGAAACAACTATTGCTTTTAGCCTTTCGTGCCAACATCCAAATAGTCTGAGCTCCAGGATCATGGATTAGTTTTAAAACTTTTATTACACCCGAGCAACGCCGGGCTATACTTCTAGTATTCCTATAAGGCAATAAATTCCAGTATGTCTATACTTTTGCCTTACTACATACTAACGGATAAAAAAAAAAAAAAATTTGGTGCTTAGTCTTTTGGCCCAGGATTGTATGAACTGAGAATATTTCACTATTTTTTTCTTTGTTTTTAACAAAATATTTCTATCTTCTTAATTTCTGTAACTTATCAATCTTCACTTGCTTTTAGATTTTGAAATGGTTTGGATAAGATTGTTTCCTTCACAAGACGACATCTATTCCTCATATATTTCCACTATTGAATATTCATATTCATTTTTTCTATTTTCAGTTATTGTCCTGTGTGCATCCCCTGATACAGTTCGTGAAATAATGATCCGGGCGCACGAGTTAAATTTTGACAATGGAGAATACGTTTTCTTCAACATTGATCTGTTTAGAAGGTAAGTTCATTCTGTTAATTAGCGACTGAGAATTTTTCTCCTATGCAATTTGACCATTGTATAAAATCGAGAAAAATCCTTGTTATTGTAAATTTGAATTGATCTTTATTATTGTGTTGTTGATACTGTTACATCGATGTTTTGATCAATCCATTATGCATCTACCATTTGAGAAGAAACAGTAACGTTTTATATCTTGTGCAGATAGTTGTAGACTTTCTTTGTGTTTTGATGTTGTTACTGCAATGTCTCAGTTTATCAATTCTACATCTACCTTCTATACCTTTGAGAAGAATGAATATAATTTCAATACTTATTAAGACAGTAGAACATTTTTTGAGTTGTTGGTATTGTTAACACAATATCTGGGCCCATCTATTCTACAACAATCTTATATCACTTTGAAAATATCATTAATATAAAAGATTTATAAAGTAAATTGAACACTTATTCATCTCAAACTTTTTTCGATCTACACAGAAATGATATTTACAGATATTCCTCATACACACACACATATACGCTTATATATGAACAACAGTACACCGTCCAGCATACACCTAGCTACACAAGCATTTATTCACAAACACACACAAACTATTAAACACTTTTTCATACAAAATATTCCATATATTCTTTGTCTGTTTGCTTTTCATTTTTCTGTCAAACTTTAATAAAATTGAAACATGGAAGATTGAGATACGTTTCCTGTTGTATTTATCATGTTGGATTGCGATCCATATATTAAATTTATATCCTTATATATATATTAGGCAGTTGACAGGAATTCAAATGCAATTCTTTAATTTCTCATATATATATATATATATATATATATATATATATATATATATAGTAATTATCATTCTAATAATAATGACATACTGCAAATTGATAGATATAAAACACCACCATCAGACAGTAAAAACTTGTTACTGCCTTATGATCGTATTTTAACACCAAAACTTTATAGCTTTCAAGTTATAGATTGCCATTAAACTGCGTCTAGAGATTATATGCAAGTTATGAATTGGTATAAAGGGTTGTGTTTTTAATGTTAAAACTCCTATTATGATGTTGTTTTGATTCTATTCAATATTATTATTAACTTAAATATATTATGACAGAGAAAACTATTATTTTTGTTTGGGAAAAATTAGTAAGTTAACAAAACAGACCTCTTTGACTGTCAGTAGTTGATTTGCAACTACTTATTTTGATACTTTTAAATTATTATAAACTATTGTAAAACTATTGTAAAAAATAATATGAAAGGTTTTCTTAAATGAAAAACATAAAAATCATTTTATTTTAAAAATAAAAGATATATTAACAAAAAATAAGAACCTTGAAATTTATTGCACAAATGCTCCTTTCTTTTCTATAACACTTATCAGCCTATTGCCAACATCTGATGTTAGATTTGCAATTTTAACGGCTGTTTGCAGCAACTTTAATTGCCTCCCAGAGGTCACACTTGCTGTTGAATTACCTTTCATTAGAATAAATATTTCTCTTGAGGATGCTCTACAGGTTCTCATTGGGATTCAAGTCAAAGCTATTTGAAGGACAGTCCATAAGAGAATCTTTAACAAATCCTTTTTCTTTTAACCAGAATTTAGTAAATTTAATGCATGACTTGGTGCGTTGTCTTGCATAAAAATCATAGATCTACGCTTGGCTAAAGATTGGTTATTAAGCCATATAAAGAAATATTGCTCTAGAAAATCACAGTAAATTTTGGAATTCATTTTCATCCCGACTTTCACTTTAAATGGACACACGAGCTCATTACCAATAATCCCAGTCCATATCATGATCCCACCGCCGCCTTGTTGGCGTTTAAAAGATTTTCTTAAGTCATGTTGCTTGCAAACCCATTTTCGATCCCATCCATCGGGTTCATTGAGGGTGATACTTGATTCGTCTGTAATAAGCACTTTACTGAATTCAGTTTTCATGTATTTTTTGTTGCCCACTGCAATCTTCATCCAAACAAATACTCCCTCTATTTACAAAGGGAGGGCGGTCTAGACCGAAAGTAAATCGTTTCTAACGTCTTTACATGGTGGTTCCTCTGGGCACGACTTAAAGTGTTAAATAGGTGCGTGCTAAATTCGACGGCACAAGCTGAATTTGTTATATAATGCTCAGCAATCGAAGACATGTATGTATTCCTTGGGTTGTCACCCAATAGGAACGTTCCATTCATATTGCTTACTAAGGAGATAAAACCATATTGTTTAGTAAGGAGATAAACCTATTAGCCCCAACTTGATTATCAAAGAGGCAAAAAGTTTCATTAACATTCTAGTGATACAACACCGATTTCAGAGTAGAGGATTACAAATGGTTTTCGCAAAAACATACAAAACTATTCGCCATGGTCGTGCTGACTGCTGAACTTATCGAGATGTCATCTATTTGCCTGTACATGACATCCTTGAAACTGAATTCAACTGATGTGACAGCAAATTTCATTAACTCTACAAATATATTTCAGGAATGTCAGCAGTGGTTATCTGATTACTATATAAAAATCTGTATAGATATTTATAGTTTCTAAAATCGGAACACAAATGAAAAGGTTACTGATATTATAGCAACACATGAATTTATTTATGATTTTGAATTTATTTTTGAGCTTGAGAGCCCTACCTTTGTAAACAGAGGGAGTGTTTGTTTGAATTGAACGTCATTTTCATCTAAATCGTTTTCTGTCTTTAGTAATCTTATTTTACCAGTTTCATGTAAATTTCTAACATACACTCCCTAGTTTTAGCTCTGTTGAGTGAGGTGGGGTGTACTTTTTTCATATCCCTTTTTTTGAGTTTCTCCTAAAATTACGGATAATAAAATTGTCCTCATTCTTTTCAATGCTAGAAAAATTTTGTGCCTCTTGTAAAATTATACATACATACATACATACACACATATATATACATGCACACACACACACACACACACACACCCACACACACACACATATATATATATATATATATATATATATATATATGCGTTTCGTTCCTTGAAGAACGTCATCAATGTAAATACAGAAGTTTACTGAGAAACGTGTATTCATATATCCAGAGAGGGTTAGCGTATGAATAAAGTATATGTATATAAATGGTTTCCATTTTAAATTCGGGAACTTTCGAAAATGTATTCGAAAATCTATCGAGGCTACGGAAAGGAAGGAAACTATAGAGGAGGCTAAGTGATGTTATTTTGAAATACTTCTAAACGAAAGTGATTTAATGTTGTTATTATTATTGTTGTTGTTATTGGTAAAGAAGCAATGCCTTAATTTTTCTCTATTTTTTTATTTTATAATAGTCTTGTATCGATTTGTGGATTTGAGAACGATGCGTCTCTCTGAAGAAAGATATTTGATATAAGTCAGTGCATATATATATATATATATGTGTGTGTGTGTGTGTGTGTGTGTGTTTGTGTGTGCGTGTGTGTGCGCGCATATGCGAATAAATAGGATATTTTAAAACTATATATATATATATATATATATATATATATATATTTAGTGTATCGAGGCAGCAGATAATTTTCTAAACATATACTGGTAAATAGAAGAGACAATGCATGTCTATTATGTTTAATCATGAGCCGTTCTAAACCTCGTACTTTGGCTTTAATTTCAATTGAAAACAAAGACAAAAACGGCAACAGTTACCAAAAATAGCAAACGCAGTTTGCAAATTTGTAATACGGTTCTATGACGTCACACTTATGACGTTGCTTAGCGGAATTTTATGTCAACACAAGATAAAATCATCGCTGATGTTGAATGTTTTGTGTTATGTGAGCCGAAAGCTTAGAACCAAATTAATAAAAAAAATATCCAAATTTTGGAGAATTTTTGTCTTTATTTTCAACTGAAATTAAAGCCAAAATACGATGTTTAGAACGGTTCATGATTAAACATCATAGACATTTATTATCGACTATATTTTTAATATATATATATATCTGTAAAGAAAGATAAAACTTAGTGGGGAAATAGCCATTTTCAACATGTCATTTTAAGGCATGGATTCTTCGATCCCTTATAAACAGAAAATGAGGAAAAATTCTAAGCCCAGAGATTAGCTTAGGTAAAGGAAGGGGTTGGGATGTATTGGTTTTAATTGGTTTAGGTTAAGGGAAAAAACCCACTACCAAAGAGGAAATTACTACTAAATTCTTTCCACTAGCCTAACCCTCATAAAACCAATACATCCCAACCCCTTCCTTTACATAAGCTAACCTCTGGGCTTAGAATTTTTCCTCATTCTTTGTTTATAAGGGGTCGAAGCATGTATGCCTTAAAATGACATGTTGACAATGGCTATTGACCGATAGTAGGATTTGGCTTTTTCGCAACTATGTTAAAGTGATAGTCGTCGCCGTTTTACGATCTGATATATGTCTGCTCTAATTTATTGTTTTATATATGTGACAGATAATAGGATTTGGCATTTTTGCATCTCTCTGAGAGTGGTAGTGGGCGCCGTTTTACGACTTGGTGTTATATCTATCTGCTTTAATTGGAGGCGTCTTTAGTGCTACATCACATATATATATATATATATATATATATATATATGCGTGTGTGTGTGTGTGTGTGTGTGTGTCTTTCCGCTACTTTTATTAAATGAAAATGAGTAACAAATCAACCTCACTTCTGGATGTAGATGACGATGATTTTTCTTTCTTTATTTTCTGGAAATCGAAATGCCTTCTTGAGGGAAAATAGTGTATTGAAATCGATTCCTTTTCTCAGACTGCCTGAGAATCCTGTCTACACTGCTATCTAACCAATAACTGAGTTAACGAAAGTGAATGCAATGAAATAAACCGTAATTTGAACTGTCATAGATTTTACTCACGCCCCGAGTATTCTTTACGCTACATGAACATGTATTCATTATGTACGATAAACCATATCATATCTCTTACATTTAATTGATCCAATCCAGTTTTACACGTTTATAATACGAAACTGTATCTACTTAATACTCTCACCATATTTCCTTCAGTCGGCATAATCCATTTGTCACTTCTTATAGGCGTCATGGCTCAGAAGATCATTGGCAAATTTTTATTGATCTCCGAAACACTTATCCAGTATTTTTCCTTTTTAGCTTCTAAAATTAACATCAAGGGAACCGAAATGATGAAAAATAGCACCGGATTCGTAGACGTTCTGTTAATGTTGTTCTGGCGTATATGAAGTTTCAGTCTGAAATTACTTAGATTCTTTAGTGGGGTTTTCATGTTGTCTATTTGTTACGGTTTGCGCTCATGTCGTAACATATTCCAAATTAAAACTTCCAATATATACATATAGATTCGTTCGAACTAAGCCCGGCGTAATTTTTAACAAAATATAGATTTTTGCTTTCATCTCTTTTGACCGGAATTTGTGAACAGGCGCTACATAATCACAGCTAAAGAACTGCACAATAAAAAACAAAACAAAACAAAAAAAAAACAAAAAACAAACAAACATACAAACAAAAAACAAAAAACAAACAGTACCCTTGGGTCCTTTCGAAAGCAGAAAAATTAAATAAGCAGCACACTTAGCACTAAGAGAAAATTATAACTAAATCAAAACGATGGGTCCTGCACATGACGGTAAACAGCATCCGACAGCAAGGCCTCCTGTCGGGAGGTTGTAAGGAGAATGGAACCACCTCTTAATTGTTGTTGTTCCCAGGTCCAACTTGATCTGGAGTGGTAGCACCTGTTAGAGCCCCAGTTATGGGCAAATAGTTAACACCCCAAACTAAAGTCAAAACACTCTGAAAGTATAAAAATACACTTTATAGAAGTATATGCATAAAAATAGACTTTATTGAAAAATATACATTTTTGAAAGAAAAATATTATCAACAATATATTTTTGAAGAAAAAATTAAGATCATAATACATTTTTGAATGAAGAAATTATTCTCGACAAAACATTTTTGAATACAAAACTAGAAGATATTTTCAGTTCTCTAAAATAGAATAAAAAGAGAATAAAAACAAAATATTTTCATTAAAATCTGAGTAAATCACCCTTCTCAATGTAACCGAACATTAAAAAAAAATACCTTACAATCCCACCCAGATTCATGGTTAAACAAAACTCAAACTCAAACTCAAAATGATCATATTCCACACTTCATAAAAACAAAAGATGAGGAAGAAAAACCCTGCATCAACACTGGAAACAGGGATAACATTTAGTGAGATATAGTAACCTATTTTCCTGGAAATCTGTTTTAACAGAATAACTTTATAAATGTAGACCGAAACTAGCACTGGCTAATCGGAGAACGACTGCCGAATGCTTCCTCATAAGGAAACGGCTATTATAATCATTACCATGTCTAATGAATAGTCAATTGTCTCCTTATTGTGTTCACAGAAGATATAACAATAAACAATCGAAAAAGGGTTGGGTACTTTAATATGGAATGATGGTTTGCTAAGCTAGTCCGCTTTGAACATTCCTACTGAGTAGTGACTTCGATTCTCACTGGGTATTCTATGTTTTTAACTTAGTCTCAAATTGAAGCTAAATTTAGTGAATTACCATAAGCGAGGAAAACAGATACAAAGATGACCAGGGAGTGTATAAAATCGTAACTTGAGTAGCAATGACCTCTATGTTCAAGAACGATGAATGTTTTCTTATAAGGGAACAGTTATTACAATTACCATTAATATTGAACCACTTCTTCTATAACGGTTCTTCTTCTTCTTCTATGTATCCTGTCCTTTCAGGACGTAGACAGCCATGGCTTTACATCTCCCTATCCCTGGTGGCTCTTAGCACGCCTTCCCCTTTTACACCACGCAACCCTTGTTCCATCATCCACCAGATTAGGCCCTTCAAATATATTGCTTTCCCTGTCTCTTTTCCCTCTATCTGGTCTGTTATTATCAAGTTCTCCAGGCCCTCTTTCTTCATTGCATGTCCCAGAAACTTCAGCTGTCTCTTTCTGATGCTCAGTATGAATTTCCTTTTTGTTTCCATCATTTCTAAGACATCATCATTGCTCACATGCTCGATCCATAATATTCGCAGCATCCTTCTGTAGAACCACATTTCAGTTGCTTCAAGTGTTTCCTTCATCTTTGATGGTATTGTCCAGCGTTCACTGCCATATTGAAAAACTGACATCACATAGCAATCCAGTACTCTCGTCTTTGTTTCTAGTGAAATTGTTCTGTTTCTTTATACTTTAATCAACTTCTGGAATGCTTCCTTCGCTATGCTAATTCGCCTTCGGATCTCTGTGTCGCACTTTCCGTCTTCTGTTATAAGACTTCCCAGGTATTTAAATTTTTGTACCTGCTTGATTTTAGTATACCGCACCTGAATTTGGCATTTTGGCCTGTCCTCTTTTTACTCATGGCACAGCGCTGTAAGTTAGGCAAGTGAGGACTGGCCAGATCCAGTTCATATATGGCAGCAATATTTCATCTTCTGATTTGGCTCTTGTGATGAGAGAGATAGATAGATAGATAGATAGAGAGAGAGAGAGAGAGAGAGAGAGAGAGCGACTTATTGAAGCGTTTCAATGAACTGATTTTTCGCGTTGTCTTTGGTATTAGATTGTACACATAAGATTTAGGGAGCGCTAGGGTCTCAATAGATGTTTAGGACCTACAAATGAGAGAAGACCAAGCAATCGTGTTAGGTAAAAGTTCAGAGTCTGCACACAGGCAGCTGAACACATGCCATTGAAATAGCGATAGTAACTCACGACATTTCATCTGTGGGAAAAGGGTTGTATGGCGGAAAATAATTGCCCTCAATGCCACACAGACGCCTTTCAACTCACAGGCAAGTAAGGACTGGGAAGATTTAATCGTGATATGACAGCAATACTTCATTCTTGATCTGATCTGGCGGTTCTGAAGAAAGAGTATATTAGAGGGAGTATATTAGAGGGAGTTCAGGAGCGGTGTAATGAACTAGTGAATTTCAATAGTTTTTCATTGCTATTTCACACATATGCTTGCTGAAACAAAAATATTCGTCGAAACCCATTAATACTTTAGTTGCTTACTTGAAAGACAGAACCTGAAGGACACATTCGGAGCTTGTCAGCTATTATTGAAAATGGATCAACGTACTTACGAGTAAAAGTGTATAATTTAAAAAAAATGATTACTTGAAAACATCAATAGCAGCATTTCCTTCATCCTCTTCACTTATACGTCTATTTCAAGAACTCTCTTTAAAAATCTGTTGAAAGGATAAAATACACTTTTTATACGCGAAGTCCTTTCAGAAGGAGAGCGATTATGGCTCTCTAAAAATTCCTCTCCTTTGTTGCTATAAATAATTTGTTCATTTACCATCCTTCTTTTTCATTTTTGTCATCCATTAACTTAAATTCGTTAAGTTGGCTACTCACTATATCGATTCAGTCGTTTGCCTTCATTACAGAATCAATAGGATATTCTCATTTTAGAGATATTTAGAAATATATATATATATATATATATATATATATATATGTGTGTGTGTGTGTGTGTGTGTGTGTGTGGCTAACGTAGTGGTTATCCGAGCAGAAGAATCTTCGAGTCGAATTAAAATCCTAACGTAAGCTGGTGCTTTGCATTCACACAATGTCCTTGAGAAAGGTGTGTATGTCTCTACTTATTCCACTCCTAACCACAGGTTTAATAGCTGGTTTAATGGAACACTATGCTCTTACGTGGCAAACCGTCCTACAGAAGAAAGATTACTTTTATTAAACAGCAATGCACTTTACGAATTTTTTTAATAAGTTGTGGCATTTAACAGAAAAAAAAAAATGAAGAAACAGGATCCCTTCAGTTATCTAATTAAAAATAATATTATTTCAGTTCAGTGATAATCGAACGAAAATACAAAATTCATTGAAGAACAATAACTAATTTTTTTTTTATAATCATATCTCCCCAATCAAGTCAGTTTACTGCCACTGGTGCGCATAGGAGAAAAGTTATGAGAAAGAGTGACAGATTATAGGGGGTATCAAGAAGTGAGGAAAAGAATGACGAAAATACTGCTGAAAGTGAAGTGGATGAAGAAACATTTCACATGCTATATCCGAAAATTCAGCAAGATAATCCATATCATGACAGTAAAATGACTGATTTCACAGGATATTTCGCAATAATCAACAAGATAATCCATATCAACCAATCAACAGACACCTGATGATGGCCAGAGGGATTTTTTCGAAACTTTGTGTCTATTATAACATCTATATCAACCAAGATGAAAACAAAAGTTCGAAATAATTCCGGTATTACTCATATCAGAATTAAATACAATTTGAAGAAGTGGTTCACAATTTCTCCGTGTAAAATAAAAAAACAACTCTTGTATAACTGA
This sequence comes from Ascarosepion bandense, assembly GCA_037127315.1. Classification (NCBI taxonomy): domain Eukaryota; kingdom Metazoa; phylum Mollusca; class Cephalopoda; order Sepiida; family Sepiidae; genus Ascarosepion; species Ascarosepion bandense. Next base: position 2,137,825 of record JBBBDQ010000456.1, read on the forward strand.
AATGGAATAAAAAAAGAAACTATACTTATATATTTCATGGATTATTTAGAAATATATAGATATATGTATATATATATAGTCATCCGCAGACAGATCTGTTTCGCTGTATCACAACTCATCAGTACGGTTAGACTCCGATTGCTTCTGACGCAGGATTGAAACCCGACCGAAGTGGCGTCAGTCGGATATATATATATATATATATATATATATATATTATGTTTTAGAACATGTACATAATTTCTTCTATATATGTCCTCTTCCCTACAATCATATGTTTGTTTCAGTGTTTGAATTTAAACACTTCCTCAGAGGAAATAAAGGTTTGGAATCATTCTCTGTTTATATTTGGTTCGTTGTTGTCGTGGGGGTTGGTTGGGGTTATTGGTAATTAAGTGTATGTCTCGTTTTGATCGTTAGACTTTTGAGGAACTTGGTGTGTAAGTGTGAAATTGTTGATTAATGGTATGATCTGTTGGAATGTATGTTTTATCTTTTTATCGGTTGGGTATATCTTTTGGTTAGGATTTCTAAGAGGATACTGTTGAGTGGTCATTTTTATGGTTGCCTATCATTTAATTGGTTATGTCTGCTGTTAGTGGACCTAATTCATGTATTTACTTTGATCCTGTGTCTAGTTTTCATAGACGTGATAGGGGTGGGGTGTGTTTTCTTTCCAATTTAGATTTTTTCGGTAAAAAAAAAAATTATATATATATATATATATATATATATATATATATATACACATATACCCCTCTTCTCCTCTTTCTTCCTTCTTTTTCTTTCTCTTCTTCTTCTTTTCCCCTTTGTTTCTTCTTTTTCCTTTTATTCAAGTTTGGAGTATAATTGTATTTACGCGAAGTTATTTCAAGAATTCTAAATTTGCATTTTTTGGGAAGTAAATACGAATTTGCTTTTTATCAGTTTTTTGTATAAAGTTGTATGTTTAATCTTAATTTTAAGTTTAGAGGGTCTGTTTTTTCTTTTAATTTTTTTCCTTTTTCTTCTTTTTTCCTCTTTTTTTCCTTTTCTCCTTTTTATCTTCTTTTTTCTATAAATTGCCGTTTGGAATTTTATTTATTTCTTTTAATTTTTTTATTTTTTACTGATTTAGATATTTTTCCGGGCATTAGATCATATTTTAAGGATTTATTACATCGATTTTTCTGTAGCATTTTTATAATAATAAAAATATTTATTCAAATTCCCAGTATTTTTTGGGGGTGATTGTAGGGTTAGATCTTACGTGTGCTTACAGTTTATTTTTGTGTATGATATAATTATTCTGAAGTAGTATATTTAATCTTGATTTTGAATGTATGAATTTTGATACTTTTTCAAGTTAGGGAGTCATTTATTTAATTTTGCTTTTTCTAGTACGGAATATTTTTGTATTTAAGTAAAATTATTGTGTTAAGTAAGGTTACTGGTGTAGGCTTTAGTGATAGACCTTCCTTTAAGGATTTATTGGATCGATTTTTTTCTATAGCATTTTTTATCTTTTATAATTGTATACAATTATATATTTATATAATTAAATATTAGCTCCTTCTCGATCAGAAATAGCCAGGGAGAACATTTTATCATCAAATTCACAAATCCCAGCCTCCTTTTCTAAAACTGATCAAATTTGTAATTCGCGTTGGTTCAATGCAAAACCAAGAAGGCCGGAGCGTACAACGACCGAAACGTCGTAAATTTTTTTTTATTTGTTATCGCTTCTTCTCTATATTGGCGACGCCATTCTATCTGTGCGACATCACTCTCTCACGATTGTATTATTATATATGTCGAGGATTACGGGGCTTGTCGGAGAACCTTTCTTGTGGGGTTGCAGATGCTATGATGTATGTTTGTGTTATGGTGAACTCACCTGTCTAGAGATAGTGGACTCTCTCTCCTATTATAAGTAACAGTGTAGCTAGTAGTCAGAGAGAAAATACGAGTAAGCGACCCGGCAAGTTACTCTGCGTTACTACGTGATAATACAAAGTTCCCACCAGTACGTCGAACCTAAGGGACCGACATTCGTACTTACATACAACGCACAATCTTCTTTGTTGTACTTCACAACAACTTGGCGACGAGGATTCGAACAAACCTCACGTGTCTACAACAGTTTGCAAGCCAAATCGATTAGATCGAGAAAACCAAAACAACTTTGGAAACGAATAAGTTTTTTTGTTGATAAAGGAAAAAAAATTAAAGTCTAGACTATATTTAATTATGATTACCTAAATAAGGACAGATGTATATTACCACAAGAATACATTATTTACACTATTCGAATTATTGTGCTCATCTTTGTTGCCATTTTACGATGTATCAGTCGTTGTACTGTTCGGCCTTCTTCATATGCTAGGATTTCAAACTGAACCCTTTATTACGATCCCAGGGATAGAGACAAATACTACAAGAATGTTGACGTCTGATCAATACACTCAGACACTTGTCTAAACTGTTTAGGTGGTAGTTTTTTCGAATTCAGTACAAAATCAAAACTCAGAAAATCCTAGCCTCCTTTTCTAAAAGTAGTCAAAATTCCAGTTCACAGTGGTTCAATGCAAAACCTATCCAAGTGCCAACTTTGGAAGCGATCACTTTATAGTTATCTGTAAATTAAGGGTGAAACTTCGGAGACTAAAGAAGCATAAGGCAGCATCCCGTTTGCAATAAATACATGATCCTGAATGACCTCAAAACTGTAGAAAAATGTATGTGAGTATGAGAAACAAATACGAACAGCAAATGAGAAATTGAAGTTCAAAATGTGATGTACTTAAAGAAGCGCTATTCCATCAGCAAAGAACATTGTCGCAGAGTAAATCAGACGCAGAAAAAACTAGTGAATGACTGAAGAGATTCTTGACATGTTGCAAAGAAAACAGAATACTATGCCTAGATATGGAATTGAATACAAGAAACTACAAAAAAAAGAACTAAATGCAGACAGACTAATGAGGAATGGCTCAACAACAAATGTGCCAAAGTAGAGAGATTGAGCAAGACTAATAAGGAAGAAATGAATAAAAAAATAAAGGAACTTACAGGACACCAAGGATGAAACTATCATATTATAAAAAGAGGAAATACTCCAGCAATGGAAAGAATATATAAAATATCTCTTCAACAACAAGAGAGTGAGAGAGAGAGAGAGAGAGAGAGAGAGAGAGAGAGAGAGAGCAACCAATTTCTGATTTCTAATAGTATACACTTCCACATTTTTCATCCGATTTGTTTCAAATCTTACACAACGCTTGCAAATTTATTAGTCTACACAACGAAAACTTGCACGTGGGTCGTCAGTTAATTTTTTTTTGTTTTTTTGAGTATTTTTTAGAAAAGTTCAACACAGCAACTTTTATATGGAGAATAACTCTTTGAAAAATACAAAAAATATTTCTTCTTTTTAATATCTGTACATAATTAAAATTGAAGATGTGTCTATGTGTGTCAGTGTATGAATCCTCACTGATTTCAATTAATATAATCGTCCACAGTTTAGCATCCAATTTGTTTGAAAATTTACACACCCCTTGCAAATTTATTCAAGCGTACATTAATTTTGCGCTGGCATCCCAGAGGAAAACCTCCAGCTCTTGCCCATTGCATTCTACTGAAGTTGCTACCATCAGTGCTACAAACGGGCACTGCCAGCCATCCTCTTTCTGTATAGTGTTATATTTCCCCCTACAACGACCAACGCTTAAATTGCTCACGGGAATTGTAGTCTTTCCATCCCGTGCAACGCCAGGTACTTACAGCTAGTATGTAGTAGATGTCAGCAGAGTGAGAAAATAAATCATGCTTTTAAATTCTAACTATAGTAAAAATGATGCTTTTAAATTCTAACTATAGTAAAAAAAACGCTTCAAAGTTTTGTTCCAACCCAATCTCTATCAACACTGAACTTAGTAACTTGTCTATTTTGGCTTATATATTTTATAGTTGAATATCTTCCTTGTTTAGATTTTGTTTAGTAATTAAGAGTTCGTCACGTATGCTTGACACCATCATCAATCTGTTTCTGACGGTTGACTATATAATAATTGAAACTAATTGTACCAACGCAATTAGAGCTACACTTTGTTTTTCTAGTCAAATATAGAAAAATAATTATTTCGCAGTCATCTAATGTCCTTTCTTTAAATCTCCATTTATACACCAATATTATCTGTACAATTTCGAGAATGTTGCCTTCAACAGATAATCGTTGAGATATACTTGGGTTTGTAAAGTTCAGTCTTCAGTATAATACTAAATCTCAAGAATTTTCCTAAAAGAATATAGTAGATTCTTCTTCTTCTATGTTCACTATCTTTTCAGGACGAAGGCGATCATGGCTTTCCACGTTTCCATATCCCTGGTGACTCTGAGCACGCCTTCTCCTGTTACACCGTGCAATCCTCGTTCTGTCATCCACCTGATTACGTCCTTCAAATATGTTATCAGTTGCTTTCCCATGTCTCTTTTCCCTCTATCTGGCCTGTTAGTATCAGGTTCTCCAGGCCCTCATTCCTCATTGCGTGTCCCAGGAACTTCAGCTGTCTCTTCCTGATGTTCACTATAAATTTCCTTTTTGTTTCCATCATTTCCAAGACCTCATCATTGCTCACATGCTCGATCCATGATATTTGCAGCATCCTTCTGTAGAACCACATTTCAGTTGCTTCAAATTTTTCTTTCATCCTTGATGGTATTGTCCAGCATTCACTGTGATATTGAAGGACGGACATCACGTAGCAATCGAGTACTCTCTTCCTAGTTTCTAGCGAAATTGTCCTGTTTCTTAATACCTTAATCAACTTCTGGAATGCTTCCTTCGCCATGCAAATTCACCTTCGGATCTCTGTGTCACGCTTTCTGTCTTCTGTTATAACACTTCCCAGGTATTTAAATTTTTGTACCTGCTTGATTCTGGTACCCCTGACCTGTATTTGGCATTTTGCGCTGCCCTTTTTACTGATGACACAGCTCAAAATATTTGGAATAATAATTAAACCTCACATACTTTGATCTACAGAAACGTTTATATACGTCAGGGACTATAGGCGCCCGCACAGTTGTGGTTAAACAATTATTTCCGAATTTTTGGCAAAATTCAAACATATAACAGTGGCCGATTTGTTGGAGTACGCGTCTAGCCCGTAAATGTGTACTGAAGGGTCTGCTTTTTTGCAAGAAATTCGACCCGTTTTTTTCAGACTTCTAAACCAAAGACGGCAACCAAGCCATGGTGTCATCTTCTACAAGTAAGGAAATCACCTAAGAATTGAGTGTACTTTTGCTTGATCATAGCCTGTAAACACAATATATTTTTTGGCAAATACAGAACATTAAAGAACAACGACCCACTCGTTCGTGTAAGAAACGATCCCGGGGACGAATATCGATAACTCCTTGTCTCTTTCCAGTTGGTCGGTCGATCAAAATTGTCTGTTAGTCCAGGGCGCTTAGTCGTTCTTAACATTTGTCCAACAATCTGTCGATCAAGGACGCGTGTTTGAGCGCAAGGGATTCCCACTCCCCGATAAAGTCAGGTGAAATTTTTTTTCTTAAATTTTTGACTAAGCTCAACATCTTGCCGGGCGAGGACGATCATCCTAACGCCCAGGACGCTGAGCATCAGAAAAAAAACTGGTAGCAATTTTCCTCTTATTTTCTTTCTTTTGGCTATGAATAAAACAGATATTCCTAAATTTAAAACTACTTTTTGGTTTTAGTCACTAGTCTCATTTCATTTTTAATCATTACAGTATTTCCAAGTTTCTGAGATTAAATTTTCAGACATTTGGGATACTGTAATAGTAACAGAATGACAAAATATATTTATAAATTCCAGAAACCTATTATGGTAATTTACTAAGCATAACACAGGGTCGAAAGTTAAAAACAATCAGTGAAGATCTAACTCGCTACTTACTCGTACTTAATACCAGACTGCCTATTAGGTCAGTGATATTTCTTTTAAAATCGGTCCATGATACACGATTATTTGCTCACGTTAATCTCAATTTTATTCAAGCACTTTAATTTGTACGTATAGATGGTAAAAGAAATAGATTATTCTACTAGACCTCATGGTTAACATATTACGTGAAAATTTGAATTAATAACTTAAAACAGCTATAATGCTTTTTTAAAATAATTATATATGCTATTATTAGTTGATATTATAGTAAGTAAATCTTTTCTGGTTTAAAAGCCAATCAAAAGTTTAATGCTTTTCACTGTAAATATATTCTTGATGCAAATATATCCTGATTTAAGGGATGACTATAAATTATTTTATGATAGCAATAGTTTTGTTTTTATCTCTTTCTTTCAAATGTAAAATCCGTAAAATGTACTTTGAATACAAATTTATAATAAATACAAAAGACGGTAAAGGAAAATTTATTGCTCCACTATTGAGAGTGAGTTCGATCCTCACTGGATGTTTTATACTTTCGGCCCTGTGCCACATCTAAGCTATGCTTAGAAAATCACCATATCGCCTCTTCCTCATTCATGTAGCTTTTATTTTAAAAAGAAGTTCACATGTAGTGTAGGGAATTTTAAAAATATATGTTGTGATATGCCTATTTAAATTTATTTAATAAGGATGCTATAATGTATTGGGAATGTTTATTATTTTTCACACACATAAGCGATGGAATATAATATGCAAGTATTTGCTTATATACGCGAACTTATGTTAGAATGTATATCAAAAGCAAATAGTGGATTTCTTATAAAAAATTACCGTACAAACAAGAAAACTACTGTAATTCAAGAACCCCCAGTTTGAATTTTAGCTGATTTGGCATTGCACTCGTTACGGATTCAAGGTGTAATACGCACCTAAATTAGTTGGGTTATTATGTACCCTTTAAGCTCTATCTAGAGAACACACATACATATATATTATACAATATTAGAGTGTTTGTATTATATACATTAATGGCGAGGAAGCTTGCTAACCATTAAACCACGTTGTAGTCCCCGCCACCACACATTCAACGAATTTTCTTTTTTTTTTTTTCATTGTTTTTACTGGAATATAAAATTTCTGAAAAGCGACTTACTCATTGTTAGTGATGGCATACTACTTTCATTTGTGAAACGAATATACGTCTGAAAATTACATACAGGAAGATCGTCTAGATTTGCATTATCGAGAGCTTCCTGAAGACAACACTTTTCCTCGGGGAACAGAGGACATTCGTAAGTTCCATGTTTGATTTAATTTGATTTGCGTATCTACGCCCTGTCCTCACGAAAGATGGCGATGCCGATACAGGTTTGTAACAGAAGGGAACAAATAGCCGTCTCCTTTTGCTACAGACCGACCGCAAAGCTAGGAAAACTGTAGCAACATGCGATATGTTTGTCGATCCAAATAGTACAATCACAAGTAATGACATAAATTATTTGTTGAGGCTAGATAAAGATTATATCAGAATATTACAAACTAATCTATCCATTTCCTGTGAACAGCTCACGGGAATACATGCACTTCCGGTTTGTTATAAAAGTTCCTGAGGAATCAAGAGATTTCTATGTTAGATTAAAAGATGGAAACTATATTCGCTAACATATGGCTCCAGGGATGCTTAACGTTTAAGCGTAAACAACTAATACAGAATATAACATCCTTCCGAGCCGCAATCTAGAGGTCGCTGTTGCATGGAAGATAATGTCAAGAGCAAAAATGATTAGATTTCTATCATGGCAGAAATACGTGCAGGTGTCTCTCTATGGTTGGTAATTGCAGTTCGATCTCAAGCAAAAAAGATTATGGATTTCTGATATTTTCATACAGTTAAGCATTCTCGACTTAGAAGTTTATCGTAGCACAACATTTCTTCCAATATGTCTCGTCATTTCAGTTATCTATCTGGTTCAAAAAGTTTTGCTTCCATTCAAAAAAATTATTAAATCTTTCAAATAGTTATCCATCACAAAAGATTTTCATTGGTCTGAATTACAGGTAACGAGGTGTGCATGATTAGATTTTAGCTGAGCAACGATTTACCACAGGTACACACTCTCGATATCCGGATCAACATGAGTTCCAGCACAGGTGGTGAAGAATACATCATCAATAGTGACATGGTCAGGTTGAGTTGTAGGGAGGCTGCAAAGTTGTCCTACCTCATATCTGAATTAGAAGCTGTAAAGTAAATCTGCCGGAGCCTATCCTTCTCCACGAGAAACATACATCGATGTTCACCAATTTGAAGCATTGTCTTAGTCACAGACACATGAAAACGTATTCCGTCTGAGAACATTCCACTCTGTTGGTTGACTTCAGTCTAGGAAGCCTCGAGAACGTAGCTACCGTATCATTACCGCAGAGGCTGCAGACATAGCTATGATGCCAAAATACGCAGCTGGGCGAGATGGTTGGTTACACTCAAAATCAACCCACCTGTTTATAGTCAAAATACCTGCCAGAATTATAAATTTCTATTTAGTATTTCTGTCAACTTTAAATGCACTTGAATTCCTAAAGTCTTAGTACCATACCCAAGAGTTCGTCCGAAAAATTACCATGAAAGTAATTATAGAAAAGGCTCAGGGAACAATATTAACAAAAATAAATAATTTTTTATAGTATTTCTTTTAAACAAAGATTATTGAAAGCAATGAAATTAAGATTAAAAATATTTATCAGCTGTTAAGAGTGACTGACAAGGCTTCATTTACAAAAGATCGCGAGATAGTATTTCTGTTATTAAAACTATTGTTCCTGGGCATGACGGTAAAATGCATCCGGCAGCAAGGCCTCTAAATGGAAGATTGTGAGGATCTTGGAACCACCTCTTAATTGCTGTTGTTCTCAGGTTCACTCTGACCCAGAGTGGTAGCACCTGTTAGGGTCACAGCTATGGGCAAATAGTTAACCCCCAAACTGGGGTCAAAACACTATGAAAGTATAAAAATAGACTTTTATAGAAATATATACATAAAAATAAACTTTTATAGATAAATGTACATTTTTGAAGGAAACATATTACCAACAATATATTTTTGAAGATAAATTATCGCTACAAATAACTTTTTAAGGAAAAAGTTTTTCTCAGCAAAAGACTTTTGAATACAAAACTAGAAGACACCTTCAGTTTTCTAAAATACAAAAGAATAACAACAAAGGAACATACCTGTGTATAATGCGACCCTGCCTTCGTTACGTAAAAAGCTGATGAAGGACTCGCACTATACTAGCAGATAAACAATAATTTTTTGTCAATTCTTCATTTAAGTACAATACACGTTATATTAGATTTAATGAGCAAACATTAACAATACTGAGAGAAAAGAAACCAAAACACCCAACAGACAAGAAATTTAAATTCAAGATACCATTCTGAATTTCGCAATTGACGATAGAAAATATTTATTTATTTATTTATACGTTTATTAAAATCTCTTCTTGCGCAAATATCGGATATATTCCCATGAATATAAATATCTCCAATTAAGAAAACTTAATAAAATATGGTTTGAATATAAATTCATTTAGAATGCTTAAAAAGATAATTCCCTGCAGAAATTAAAATCATTTCATTTGTTTAAACAAATTACATCCGTAAATAAAAACATTGTATTCTGACGGTCGACATATTTTCTTAATTGGGAAAATTGAAACCTAAGATATAAAACAAAATACAGCAAATATTTATTTTTATTTATTGAATTATCTTGTAGCTGCTTGGCATGTCAAACATCCAGGCTGACATGAAGGATTATTTTTTTCAAAATTTGGAACATTTGTAAAATTTAAAACTATCGAAAATCATTCGTAACTTACGCAATTGCTGAATTTTTTCTACTGGATAATAAATACGATTTCTTTTTTTTTTTTCCTATATGCCACTTCTTTTCAGAAATCGAGCATTCTTGAATAATCGCCATGTCTTACTGTTGCGATTAGTAATTTGCTTTTTTACTATAACTCATAATCCGAATGCATGACAGAGAAGTTGCTCATTGTTTCTCTTTGTTCATCTTGCTTGAAAATATTCTTCGAATGTTAAATTCACCAATTCATTTTTCTTTATTATGTGTTCCAGAAATTTCAAATATTTCTGTCTCCTAGTATAAACGCCAGTTTTGTTGACTTATTCTTTATTTAAACAACCTCGTCGGTCACATGTTCTGTCCGTGAGATTCCCAGCATTATTCACTGAAATAACATTTTTTGGGCCTCAGCTTTCGCTGATAACTGTAAAGAAATTGTCATGTTTTTACTGCCATATAGGCGTATTAATATTACATAACGTTTCATCACTCTTTTCATTGTTTATAAGGAAATGTTCCTCTTAATAATTTGCTTAGCTCTATGGACTGGTGTTGCTAACGCTTACACCATGTAGGCGTAGGTCTTGTAGTTTGCAAAAAAAAAAATCTCGTTGGGAGGTCATATTGCTTTTATGAAAACAAAGTACTGCGAATTCATGGCTACCACGAGAGTTGAAGAAATATAAGTATGGCTGCTAAGAAGAACTAGTGTAGGTTTTTTTTTCTTGTGTGTTAGACTACTTACCCACACTCTCTTTGGGACGAACATGTACTGCGATTTTTCCAGTTTGAGATGACTAATATACACTTTATTTGGAAAGGACTTTTGTGCGTTTGAGATTACTGATCTACACTTTGTTTAGAAAGAACTCATGCTGCGTTCTTCAAGTTTCAGATAACTAATCACTACCTATTTTATGAAGAACTATTTTGCATTCTCAAGTTCGAGATTACACAACTACAGGTCCTACATGAGCGCCTCTTCGAGGTCTTGGCAGAGTGTCCGTATATTCTCCAGCGCCATATTAATCTCCTGCATATCGTGATGGAAGACCGTTTTCCAGCGGCTGCATGGTCTGCCGCTAGGTCGTCTCCTGTTTGAAGATGGTTAGTTGAATTGGTACATGACCCCGCTAGAGTTGTCATAAGGCTTTCGTAGGGTGTGTTCAAGTCACAGAACACGGCATTGAGCGACGGTGCGGGGATTGTCTGGTCCTCTGACCGTTGCTCTCCACTGGACGTAAATTGGACAAGTGCACCATCTCATGATCATGGTTGCACGCGACTTAAATGCATAGGCGTGGCAGTCTAGGGTCTTGTTAAAAAGCTTCGCTTTGCCGTCGTAAAGCTCAAGAGAACGACTAAGACGTTATAAAAAATGATCTTGGTAGATACCGTGACGCCGATATAATGGTGTCCAGAAATGTCTCAGTCAGCCCTCTTTCTGTTGATAATGGGGCCACTGGTGTTGGAAACTTTTGATCCAAATATACGAAAGGGATATAACATTTCTTCATTTCGTCTTTTCATGGCGAATTTCCGTAAGTATCGCAGTTTCAATCACCTTTACGTGGTCTTGATCGATCGGAAAGACGTCTTCGACACAGTTGACTGGCAGAAACAGTGGAGCATCTAGTGCAGCCTCTCCCTATTATCGAAGCTCCTCATCCTTTTCAAGATAATCTATGAAGGCAGTGTGGGCAGATCAACGGACATTTTTCCAACTGGTTAACTGATCTCTCTCTTTGTTCCTTAGGGTTGTATAGCCACCCCCGATTTGTTCAGCCTCATCATTGACCACTTCATGGACGCCTTATACGAATGCTTCCTGGTATTCTTCTCGGCGACTACAAGCTAAACCTTTTCGCTTTAAATCAAATCTTAAAGATTAAATTTACTATCTCCAGAAAGGAATAGACATTAGTGTATTTCAAACCGAATTTATATTGATTGGAATCGATTTTCATTTTATTTTTCAGTAAAATCGATAAATTCATCCATTTTGGAGTTATTTGTAAACACGAGGTAGTTCTCATGCAAAATTGAAATATAACTTCGGTAACGTTATATGAGAAAAATTAGCAAATTAAATGTTTAATTAATACGAAACAAATATTACTTTTTGCCTAAAACGAAGTAGAAAACAATTTCTTAATCACGAGAATGTCTTTTTATGATGATTTGATGAATTTATTAGTAAACTGACGTGTGGAAATGTTTTATAGAAAGGAACAGAAGAAGCATGAATTATTTTACGAATTCAATGTGAACGTTTCGTTTTTTCATTTTTTTTATTCTTAAGTAGGATAATATTTTATTGAATTTTGGTTACTTTCTTTACAGCTTTACGTTTGAAGATGCTATCTGAATTAATAATAATGAAATTTAAAGTACTATAAACACATCTTTTAAAAAATTATTATCTCATAACTGAGATAATATAAAAATTAATAACGAATTGTACGGGTATATATTTCTGGAACCAACGATGACGAAAGATTAATTAATACTTCACAACTCAAATTTCACAATCTTTTCAAAATGTCGACGGAAATATGAACTTAACCCCGTCCATCGGGGAGAACAAATGTTATATACCATGCCTGGTATATTATTATTGAAACAAAACGTTAGGGATAAACAGCTGCTTCTTCTGCTTCTTCTTCGTTGAAAATAAAACTTTCTTAACAATTTGGCTGTTAAACTTCTGTCAATTTGGTGACTTTCACGTTCGTCCTATTTTTCTTCTCTCATAAATATCGATATTTTTTATCTTCTTCACAAGGTAAATGAATAACGAAATAAACTGAAATTAAAATGACTTCAAAATGACTGTTTTTTTCTTCCAACTGATAATTGACGACGAATATCAACATTTGTGTATACAATATGCCGCTTATTTCATTCGCTCTTTTTCTGGAATTTTCAACAAAACGGGGACAAGGCTGTAATGTGGAGTGAGTGATTTGTTAATTTCGGAACACACACGCATACGTGGCGGAGCTGTCAGAAGGCCGTTCCTTTCTCTCACCAACTGTTAAATTGAAACTGTCAAAACCCACTGGCACCTGTAGCTTCCGATGGACCTAGTAACATGTCTGGTGTTGACCCTTCTGATCCCGCAAGTCATAACACATTTCTAGTTCAACATCGGTGTTTCTGTACGCAGGGACACGTTCCGGTGCAAAATACAGTTCATGGCAAAATTTTACGCCGTAGCAATAAAGATAAATAGTAATGTAGAAATTGAAAATTATGTAAAGAATGTATAACAGAGGTATCTATAATTACAATGCGATATGATATAATTATAATATGTGACGTTTTAATAATAATACCATTTATTAACAGCCGTATCTACAAAATTCAGTACGTTTATGCACATCCAAAAAAATTCAAAATTATTTTTAAAATATTAATAATCGATGGATTTTACTTAGATTTTCTATTTATGATTAGTGAATATAATTTTAATTTAATAACAGTAAAAAGTAAAATTGATGCAGAAGCTGGAAAAATATAAAAATCATAAATTATTATTTTTTTTTTATTAATCGTTTCACCCCAAGCAATGTGGTACCGCCACTGATGCGCAGGGAGCTACATTTAGGAGGAGAATGAAGAGAAAGACGAACCAGTTACAGGGATTGTCAGAGAAAGGACAACAGAAGGATGGGAACACAGGTTTGATGACAGTTGCGAAGGTAGAGAGAAAGGAAAAAGAACAAGGTATATGGAGTGATGTAGAAAGGACAGGAGTTAAGTGGATAAGAGATGGGAATTGACATTGCCTTGAAATTTCTGGTGGTTATAGCAGTTAGGAAAGCAAGTATATGTAAGTGAGTTCCACAGAAGGAATGTGCGAGAAAAGAATCTAAGGAGTAGAATTTTCGGTTGTATTTGGTTGATCTAACTGTAAATGAATGGGACCTTGTTATTCTAATTAAAACTTTTATGAATTAAGAAAATTCTTGAAAAAATTATTATTCATCGGAATTTTTAAGACGGGTATTCATAATATATCAAATTCATAAAAGCATTTAATCCTCTATGTGAATAATATCTTACTTTTATTGCTTTTTATATTTTAACATTCAGAGCAAATGTTCGGTAACTTGAGTCCTGTTTTACAAAAGTAGAATGATGATTTAAATTTACCAATGAGTTTTGGTTTTAATTAATATAAATAAAGATTCAAATATAATTTCTCTAAATTTCATAAAGTTTGATTAATTGCGCCGGATCATAAATGTAAAATAAAAAATTATTTAATCAATAAGTTCATTCATTCGTGAATGTTTTAAAAGTTTCATTAAAATCCGAAAGTTTTTTTACAATATTTTTTCAAGAATTTACAAATTAATGTTTTCACCGAAAAGAAAGACATCAAAATCGCCTATGCTAATCTTTGGCCGGATGTGCATTGTAGTTCAGTGGTTATTGACTTGGAACGACAAATTGGGGTGCCGACTTCGAATTCCAGTTGAATTCATTGCATTCACTTACGCACAAATACCCTAGGGAAAGGTATTAATCCGTCTCTTCCCTCCAGTTATGGGTTAAATAATAGAACAGGACAGATTCTATAGCCTTGGCTGGCAACCAGTTTACCTCAGAAAGCAATGGCAACCTACTGCGGGATAATCTTCTGCCCAGTCAGTCATGTCTAGAAAGAGACATAATCGCCCAAAGCGTTTTATCACGTTTGGCACATAACTGACTGACTGAATATTTGCCAACCCCGGTAAGACAAAAAAAAAAAGATAAATAACTAAAATTTTGAACGTTCCAAAAATGATAAAAATATATTTATTAATATAGACTAGCAGTATAGCCCGGCATTGCTCGGATGAAATGAAAGCTTTAAAACTAATCCATGGTCCTGGAGCGCAGACTCAGCCTAAATATTTGTGTGAAGTTTGGTGAGAATCAGATAAAAATTGTGGATTTGTATAAAGGACATACAGACAGATAAACAGATCCATACACAAACACATTGCCTTATATATATATATATATATATATATATATATATATATATATATATTATGCAAAGGCGTTCGAAAAAATAGGCCACATATTTGGGAAAGAATCTAACGCCCGGTTCACACTCCACCCACGTCTATTGAACAGGTTAAGAGGCTCATCCCTTGTTTTCTGTTTAGGATGTTGTTTTCGGCTTTCTCTTTTCCAATCTTTTCACTATTACGTAGCCCCCTGCACATTAGTGGCGTTACCGCCTTGCTCGGAGTGATACGCTTATAAAAAAAATGACCTAAGAGTAATCAAAAATCTCTACTGGCAGCAACCCGCCTGCATACGGACAGGTAACGAATTTAGCAGATATACTAAGATTGAAAGGGGCGTAAGACAAGGATGTGTCTTTTCACCGGATCTATTAAACTTGTACAGCGAGACTATTTTGAGAACCCTAGACGTTATGCCAGGATTCGTCATCGGAGGCCACATTTTAAACAATATAAGATACGTAGATGAAACAGTGCTGATAACAGACATGGAAAAGAAACTACAAGACCTCCTACAGAAGACAGCTGAAGAGAGTGATAAGAAAGTGCTACAAATAATCTGCAAGAAAACCGAATGCATGATCATCAGCAAAAAGGCAGCCCAAAATGCCAAATACAGGTAGGGGATACTAAAATCAAGTAGGTCCAAAAATTCAAATACCTGGGAAGTGTTCTAACAGAAGACGAAAAGTGCAAAACAGAGATCCGAAGGCGAATTGGGCTGGCGAAGAAAGCATTTCAGAAGCTGAGTAAAATATTAAGAAACAGGACAATTTCGCTAGAAACAAAGAAGAGACTACTGGATTGGTATGTGATGTCAGTTCTTCAATGTGGCAGTGAATGTTGGACAATATCTTCGAAGATTAAGGAAAAACTTGAAGCAGCTGAAATGTGGTTCTACAGAAGGATGCTGCGAATATCATGGATCGAGCATGTGAGCAATGATAAGGTTTTGGAAATGAGGGACACGAAAAAGAAATTAATACTGAGCATCAGGAAGAGACAGCTGAAGTTCCTGGGACGTGCAAGAGGGCTTGGAGAACCTGATACTAACAGGCCAGATAGAGGGAAAAAGAGACAGGGGAGAGCAGTGGATAACATGCTAAGAGCCACCAGGGATAGAGAGATGTGGAAAGCCATGATCGCCTACGTCATGAAAGGACATGGCACATAAAAGAAGAAGAAGAATGTTGTTGAATATCTATTGTGTTCAGTTGCCTATTTACATACGTCGTTTTTTTTTTTTTTTTTTTGATTCAGATCACCCCAATGAAGTTAAGTAAACTCAGTGAGATACGAGAGATAACTGGGTGTGGAATATTTAGAATCAGGCACATTTTTAATGATCGAGAACTAAAGAAGAGAAATCATGTGTATTAAAGACGGCGATTGAAATTGCATTATAGTTTTTTGCAGATTATAGCTGACCAGAAAGCTTGGCGCCGGAAGGTACTTTCAAAAGTTCAGTCAGTTAAATGCCATACGTGATACACGCTTGGGCGATCATGTCTCGAAAGAGACATGACTGACTGGGCAGAAGATTATCCCGCAGTAGGTTGCCATTGCTTTCTGCGGTAGACTGGTTGCCGACCAAGGCTATAGAACCCAATCCGTCCTGTTATTTAACCCATAACTGGAAGGAAGAGACGAATTAATACCTTTCCCAAGGGTATTTGCGCGTAAGTGAATGCAATGAATTCAGCTGGAATTCGAACTCGGCTCTCCAATTTCTCGTTCCGAGCCGATATCCAATGCACCACAACGCACATTTCAAAAGTTAGAAGTACCAAAAAAATGTTAGCATATAATTTACGGTCACATCTAGCCATCTCTTCTAAAAATTGATGAGACCTCGTCGCCAATCTAACACTGCGCTTAAACTCATAATTTCTAGACATCACAGCAAAGTGTTCAGCCCAACAATTACCTTGAAAATATTCATAGAAAAGAAACAGAGAGGCGACGAGAAAGTGACTGAAGTCGAGGCGCCAGATCAGGACTAATAATATTGCTGATTCTTTGGATTTTATCAAGGAGCTCACAGTAAACAGCAAGAGCACCGCACAATATGTGGCAACGATATTCTCTCTATTGACGAATGATATACTTATAAGATAGACTCTATAGTGAGGAATTGTCTAGCACGAAAAATGTACCAACCTTCCCAGCTGATATAGCAATGGAGTCTATAAAGTGTCTCCATTTCATGCTAGCTTAGAATTTTAGCACAAGAGGGCGCAACGAGTCCCTTTTCCTAGAGGCCATCATCATACATGCTGATTCAAGTCAGAGTGGGTTCTCTCATTATTAAAATAGCAATTTAGTATTGGTGGTGTTAAAATAAACAAGTAATATTTTGACCCAGATCACTCCAGTCTGATGATCTTTTGCGTTATCAGCTGCCATTTTGAATTTTAAGATTCTCACACTGACTAGATCTGGATTTTTTTTTTTCACTCTCGTTTGAGGAACCTCTCCCTGAATGTCTTCCACTGTTTTCTTGTCCGTCATTTCAAAGTATGAGCTGTACTCGACACGCTTCTCAATGTTGGTTGGCGATGGCTATTTAAACCATAGCTGGTTGCTTTTTGCAGGTGAATTTTGGCTCATAGGAGCTCTTCCGGCCTTTGAAGGGTCTTGTTTTCGGTCTTGCTTGGTGCCTACAGTACCCTTTTTATCGCCGGTTTAGTCGCCGACAACCCGACCCGTGGTAAGTCGTACTGGGTTAAGTTGTACATGTAGCAGACATAGTCTGACCTGACCAGGGTTACTATGGACTGGTAAATAGGTGTGTCCTCAGCATAGATGCCAAGTTGAAAGCTGATGGCATTGGAAAAGGCATTAATGAAAGTCAAAAACAAAGTAGGATCAAGAAGGCGACATGGGTGACAACTGAATTTGTACGGAAATCATTCCTGTTCATGATTACATTCTTTTCTCGATTCAATAAGAAAGACTGGGTCAGTTCAAAGCATTTTCCAAAGACACTGTAACGCTTTAGCTTTGTAAATATGAACTCCATGCCGAAACCTTTCCACCTTACCAAATAATCAAATATACATTCCACGTTTCACTATTCTTATCTAATACTGGTAGACTCTTTTCGGAGTTATTGTAAGTACACCAACACTTGGTTTGGAGAAACGAAAGCTCTATTGCTCGTTTTAAAAAATCTTTTTAAATAAGTAATATTTCCTGAGATTAAATAAATAATTCACACTGCCAAATGGGTAAAACGACTAGCTGAGAGATGATGTTGCTCCAGTCGATATATTTATTATATTCTATATAATAATTTACTATACTTTTTGAATCTTACAATTTTTAGATCTCAGCTCTTCATGCGCCGTATATCACGAAAAACTTTGCATTTAGTTTGTTGGCGATTTTCTTAAGGTCATTCGGACTATTTTTATTCCATTGTATAATGTATTAAACTGTTCGATCTTTAGGCTTAATAGTCTGTATTTTATAAAAACTCAGTAAAATACTTTTTTAAGCCTATTATACTTCCCAGTTAAATTCATTTTCTAATATCCTTAAGATTTAAAAAACACAGCTTGCAGATGTATGTTATTAGCAACAGAAACAATAGCAATTATAGCAAAAAATAATCTTTATGGAAACGTTATTGATATCACACTGGATTACGTACTGAAAATTAAAATAAAAAAAAACGGAACTTAATTTAGGCAAGCGACAAAAGAATTGTCATTTGCATTTTGCTCAGTAAATTATCTTTCACGCCTAGTTTATTATTATTATTGTGCATGCTATCATCTTACCAGAGAGTAATTTTCTATGTCTAATTACCAAGTCTCGAGCGGGGGTCTATGAGCAAAACGAAAATTGAAGGAGAGTCACCTATATATATATATATATTTGAGGTGTTTCATTTAGATGGAGAGGGTATTGAGACTGAGAGGTTCACTTCCGTAGAAAGTAATCTTTGGATCTTTATTATTTAGAAATTCGTTGAATCTAGATGTCATGTCACATGCTTTTTATAGAATTTTGATGAGAACGAATTATAAATAAATTTCGTTTTCTGTTTAGAAATATTTCCTTTTGATGAATAGAGGCATAAATATTTTACGAAGCAAGTGGGAATCTTTTCATTTTGTCCGCTTTCAATGCTGATGTGATTTACTTTTCAGTTTCTGTAAGAGGCGAAGTACAAACGTACACAAATAGCATCATTATTACTGGATGAGCAAGAGGCGCTGTATACACGTCAATTTTGTTATCAGGCTAAGATCCGTTTTCAGGAATCAATTATAATGACGAATGTGTCATCCTAACTAAACACTCATTTATTATATCACAAGCTGTATAGCATGGCGTTGCTCGGTGTTTTCAAGTGGTTATGTTTAAATGGTAAGGTCAAGTGTTTGTTCAAAATATTCAGTATGAGGTTGGCGTGACGCGTTAGTTAAAAACAGGCGGACAGACATAATCTCGCTGCTGACCTTGAGCGGGATCTACACTCTGTGGTGAACTGGGGCAAGAAGTGGCTTGTCAACTTCAATTCCTCTAAGACCAAGCTGTTGTCTGTCAACCATTACAGGCAACCTCTTCTGCCTCCCATAAGCATGGACCAGATGATTCTCCCGGAGAGTAATACACTACGCCTCCTCGGACTTACCCTGTCCTCTGACCTCAAATGGAAGCACTATATTGAATCCATAGCAAAATCTACTGCTAAGAAGATTGGGTCACTATGTCGATCCAGGATGTTTTTTCCACCTGAATCCATCCTGCATATATACAAGTCAACCATCCGTCCGTGCATGGAGTACTGCTGCCATTTATGGTCAGGTGCCCCTGCCGTTCTCCTCAGTGTTCTTGACAAGCTCCAAAGGAGAGTCTGTAATGTGATAGGTACTGATCTGGCGACTCGTCTGCAGCCACTTTCCCATCGTCGAAATGTGGCCTCCCTCTGTCTCTTCTATAAATACTTTCATGGCTTCTGCTCGGATGAGCTTAAGTCATTGATGCCTCCTCAACAGGTGTTTACCCGTTCAACCAGACTGGCAACTGGGTCACACCCATTCACAGTCAGGTTAGCCAAACGCAGACGACAATTCTACTCCTGCAGCTTCCTCTCTCGCACTTCCCGCCTGTGGAACTCACTCCCGTATTCTTGCTTTCCTGACGGCTACGACCTCCAGAAATTTAAAAGCAAAGTTAATACTCACCTACTAACCACTGGCCTCTAGCTCTCTCCCCTCCCCTGTATAACCTTCCCTTTCTCTCCGCCCATGTACCTGTCATTGCTCCTGCTTTCTCAGCTTTCTATTGTTCCTTTCTAACTAGCTTGTACTCCTCACTCTTTTGTAATTAATCTCTTTACATTTATGTAACCCCCTGCACATCAGTGGCGTTTCTGCCTTGCTCGGGGTGAAATGATTAAAAAAAAAAAAAAAAAAAAAAAAAGTAGGTATTGGTTTTTGTTTTACCTCAAAGGTTTATGTCATGATCAACAGGTGATCCAATTTTTGTTGAAATCGAACCAAGTAATTCGGTGAAGAAGGATATGTTAGTTTGGAGATACACAAACACACACACACAGAGACAGGTCCATTTAAATATATATATATATATATATATATATATATAACACCTAATGAGCCAGATAAATCTATATATATATATATAACACCTAATGAGCCAGATATATATATATATAACTATATATATATAAATCTATATATATATATATATATATATAATATATATAGATATATATATATAATCTACATATAGATATATATAAATCTATATATATAACACCTAATGAGCCAAATAAATCTACCTAGGTTTCACTTAAACGGATCATCAGGCGAAACCTAGGTAGGTGCGTCTGGCTCATTAGGTTTTATCTATTTATTTCGCTCTACCTCTGTATTGGACGCTTTTTGTGAGATGATTACTCGTATCGTGTTTTTTTTCTTTGGGCTTCATGCTGTTCTTGGTCCGAACACTTTTGACTGACGTTCATGTACTAAGCCTTTTCTTTTTTTAAAAGCAATTTTTTCCTTCCGCGGAAAATTTCTGAGGAAGATTGTCGACACGAGTATAATTATAATCTCGTTTATATATATATATATATATATATATATATATATATATATATATATGAGAGAGAGAGAGAGAGAAGGTGATAAAAATTGGTTTACATATTACAATGTTCAACGCAAAAATTAGTAGATTGACAAGGATATAACTCTGTAACTTGACACAAATTCCGAAACCCCTCCGTTGTATTGGGCGTGCGGTGGGGTCATTGATGTATTATTCATTTACAGTTTGTAAAACACAATGAAATATTATATGCATATTTATAGGTCTCACCGGTACAACGAGTCCATAGGAATCTAGTGGAGATGGCTACTGCTCTAATCAAAAGGGAAAATGCTGATGTCCTTCATAGCAAATCAAGGACGCACACAGCAAAAATATCACAGAAAAACGTTTTGGAACTCGGTCGATCTGTTCTACTCCCATCTACTATATTGGCATGACCTTTTACCAATCGATCAAAATTTTTTATTACTACAAAACGTTTTTGAGAAGGAAGATTGTTTCTAAAGAAAACCAGATTCAAGAGAATATCGACAATTTTTTCATGTCAAAATGTATCAAAGAGCAGCCTGATAATTGGTCAATTTCAAAGTCATCTTCAGTAATGGTGACTATAAAATTGGACAATAAAACTTTTAACAATAAAATTGACAGCAAAAAACGGAAATTATTTATGGTTCAGCGAAGTACATCGTAAAGTTGAATGCTGTTTTCGATTAGCCGTGCCGTTACTGTTGTGCCATGGCAACAAACGAAATAGACCAATGAAATTCGATCTAATCTTTATAGCATAGTTCTGTATAGTATAAATAATTGATGCGATATTGTCTAAATTTCTTATATGATATAGAACATTTATGAAATCAGTAATGGTTAGCAAGCTTGTCTTGGAAAGGGAATTCGATCTTCATTGGGTTTCTCATACTTTTGGCCATATGCGCCACAAGTAAGCTAAGCTTAGTAAATCGTTTAGGCACTTCGACGTGATACAATCGTATCTCGCTAGAACAATTACGACAGAATAGTGAATTTAATCCTCACTGAGTACCCTATACATTCGGCCTTGTGTCGCAGCTAAGCTACACTTAAAAATACCGCCATGAAGAATGATCGCTAATTAAAACGTTTATTATAATGCTGAAAAAATATGATCATATAATTTTATAACCTAAAATGCCTTAGAATCATTATGCGAGTAGCCGATGTGAACAAAAAAAATGTCTTTTTCAAATAAAAATATTCGATTAAATATCATTATTTTTTCTATCTTTTCAGTTATAAATATATTGATTATTCGATTCATACGAAGACATTTCTAAATTTGAGAGTTCGTTAAAATAACGTTTTATTCAAGCATCAACTATTATTTTAGATTCTTTTAAATATTAGAATCGTAATGCATTTCCATCCAGGCATTGATCGAAATGCCATTGTCATATTAAATCCCGTTTAAATTGCTAATATAATTCATTGAAACGTTCAAGCCAGTTTTCGTTCGTCAACATTATATAATCAAGGACATCCATTCAAATTATTTCAGTTTCTCAAAAGGCATAACTCCCTGAGATCAGAAATAAGTAAATCACGTGTTCAATTTTAAGTCATAAAGCCGTTATTGAATTACTTATTCAAATATTAAATTTACAGGAGAAAAAAATGGCTGAATTAAGAGAAAAGTAAAGCTAGATCCGATTTACACGGAGTTAGAAATGGAGACACAGTTCTTGTTTCTTTTTACTAAATTTCATCCAACATTAAGCCTAAAGCAAGGTCTCCTTCTTCTTCATTTAGCGTGTGTCTTTTTAAGACGTAGGCGACCATGGACTTCCACTTGGCACTATCACATGTCGCTTTTAATATTTTTCCTCTTGGTTTTTGGTTTGGTTTAAGTTTAACGACCCACCAACCATTTTGGTCATTTAAGGGTCAGTCTTTGAATATTGGGATCAAATTTTTTTTTTAATATGGTTCAATTGTCTTAAAGTAGTTTCATTCAAAAAAGTTTTGTTGGTAATATATTTTTCATTCAAAAAAGTTTTGTTGGTAATAAATTTGACATTCAAAAAAGTTTGGTTGGTAATATTTTTCGTTCAAATATGTTCTGTTTGTAAATACCTTCATAGCATTTTGACCCTGGTTTGGGGGTTTACTATTTACCCATAGCTGGGACCCTAGCAATTGCTACCACTCCGGGTCAGGGTGGACCTGGGAACAACAGCAATTAAGAGATGGTTCCATGCTCCTCACAACCTCCTAATCAGAGGCCTTGCTGCCGGATGCAGTTTACGGTCATACCCAGGACATTTCCTTTTGGTATCTCTTCCAAAGCCCGCTCCGCCATCCATTTTCTCCAGCTTATCAAATATATCTCGCGCTACTTTCCCCTGTCTCTCTTTTCTTTTATCCGTCCTGTGAGTATTAGATTCTCCAAACCCTCTTTCCTCATTCCGTGTCCTAGGAAACTCAGCTGTCTCTTCCTAGTGTTAAGTATAAGTATTTTTTCATCCTCTCCATCACCTCATCGTTGATTACGTGTTCAGTCCATGGTATCCTCAGCATCTTTCTGCAGAACTCTATTTCTGCTGACTCGTACCTCTCCTTCATCATTGAGGAGATCACTCAACATTCACTGCCATACAGAAGGACAGATATCACATATCAGTTTAGCATTCTTTGCTTCCATTGAGATTTTCTTGTCTCTCTGGTTAGAATTTGAATTGCGTCTTTGGTCATGCCAATGCGTTTACGGATCTCAACGATGCCCTTTCATCCCCTATCAGAACGCTTCCAAGGTATTTAAATTTCTTTACTTGTTTTTTTTAGTTTATCCAACCTAAAGTTGGCATTTTAAGTTCTTCTTTTTGTTGATGATAATACATTCAGTTTTCTTGAAGTTTATGCTTAGTCCATTCTTCTCTCTTTCTATTGCTACCATCTGTAGGAGGGCCTGCATTTTCTTTTCCGTCTCTGCTGTCCGCACTGTATCATCCGCGTATTTTACATCGTTGAGATTGTGGTCGCCAATGACGAATCATGGCAAGGATTTTAAAGGATTATATTTGAAATGGTAATGATGAATATGAGGATTTTGATAATAAGTAAGATAGATAAGGTTTAAACGTTTATTTGAAGGGCTTTTATATTAGTAGTTATTGGATAAAGAAACTGGATGAGCGCGATGATTTTCTATCATATGAACACGGAAATATAAGGGTGATTTGGTCATTCACAGATATTTACTTATAGAGTCAAGTATATTCTCATCAAACGTTTACTGAAGTACTAACAGCCAATATTATTCGATGTTCTAACTAATAAACCCAACCAATGATTTTCTATAGACTCACGTATAGGCGCAGCCAATATTTTCTTATACACTCAAGTAGAAAACAAAGCAAAACTTTCCGTTATTCTTTCGTATAAATCCAATTAATGTTTACACGTAGAATCAAATATAAACCCAACTAGTGTTCGCCTATTATCAGATATTTTCCTGTATAAACCCGCACAATGTTTGTCTATAGATTCAAGTTTAAAACCGATCGATATTTGCATATGCATTCAAACCAAACCAAATTTTGCCTTGATACAAAAGAAGAAACATGATCCGAGGTTATTTGAAGACTCAGATATATAACTGTTGTGAATTCTTGTTTAAAAAGCCACACCATATAAGAATAGCACAAAACAGATATGAGAGTAAATATGTAACTTTATTGAACAAAAGATGTACAACCTGTACACGGTTAGTAGATTCAAGAATACTTGTTAGTAGGAGTCAAATATATACAAGAAGTCAGGTTAATAGTCTATTCTTGCTGACCTACGAGCAGCAGTTCAACTGCTTTGACAAACACCACCTCTAACAACAACTCGTTCTGTGTAGGAAGGATTATTTGTATATCATGCAAGAGTCCACACGATGTGTAAAAAGGGGTGACTCCCCAACAATAACTAACTCCTTGGAGTAAGGTCCAATGGCCGTAGGTCAATTAATCGACTGTCAAGAAAATATTGGCTGGGCGTGATAAAAATCTGATGCAATCACAGATGACGCAATATTTTTCAAGGCCAAACAAATTTCATCATACACCCGGAAAAGAGATTCATATTATTGTAGATCACTAGAAATGACTTAATCTGAGGGAAAGTAAAAATCGACTACACCCAGTGCGTCTAAAACTGAACGTACGGTAAAAATAAATAAATAAATAAATAAATAAATAAATAAATCAGTTCTTTAAATTAATTTGCAAAAAAAAAGTAATTAGGGAAGAATATGTACGAGGGGCCCTTGCCCTCAAAAAATAACGTCAAATTATTTATATCGATATACCGTCGAAAATACAGGCTACATATATAAAGGGTGGGGCAGAGCAACTTTATTTGAATGTGACCGAAACTTCATGTACGATTAACCTAGTGTGTTGAGAAAGAATGGACGCCATCTGATTGATGTCATCTTTAAAGCTTGTAAAACAAAATTTAAATGTTGTAATTGATGCTGTTTAAAGAATTACTGCTTTACTTTTGTTTTATTTGTTATTCCAAATAAGCAAGCTCTGCCCCCCCCTGTATTAATTTACCTACTATTGAGTATCTTACATTAAGACACACACACACACACACACACACACACACACACACACACAAAATAACTCAAACCGCTGTACGAGAGAGGAAGGATATATATATATATGTATAATGATCCTCATGAATATTTTGTCGTCATTTTGACGGTAGGAGTGCACTCATTTTAATATATTTAGATTATAATTTCTTGCTCGGTACAGCTACAACTTTCTATTTTGATTTTCTAATCTAGATAAACTTGCAAAGATGCATCAGAGACAAGGATCTTATTTAATAATTGTATTTAAATCTAATTTTCATTCCTGTAACAATTCTGATCTTAAAATTAGTTTTAGATTTTGAAACGCATGATTGGTTTCTTCAGGTCTTAATTTGTTTTTTTCTTTGTGAATGTTTTTGTTTGTTTTGTTTCATATATAAGACAAAATTGTAAAATAAATACTGATAAGAAATTGTCGATTCATTGGAAATGTGAAATATTTTACAAGTATGTGAAAATATGTGTCTAATAAACGGACGTACTTTCGTCTTTACTGGACATATTCTATGTAAAATGTAGATCATATTTTGACACCGTGACAATGTCATGGTCCACAGAAGATTTCTGGTTAAAAAGCGCGCATGAAGTAATAAGTTGGGAACCACTAACATAAATGCTAATAAAAAAAACTTATCCCAATTAATATCCAAACTTCTCGCTACTTTCCTTCCATTTCAGTGTCAGCAACAGTAAACAAAAATGTAAAAAATCAATGAGGTTTTAAATGGAGGCTGATAAGTCAAGTGCAAAAAAAAACTATCTTTGTGAGAAATTTTTTTTCCGTTAAAATAGTTAAATGTAACCGCCTCTCCTACTCTATCAGTTTCTTCTCTTGAACTTTCCGTTTGTGACATTCACTTTCATTTGCTTGCTTCCCTGGTAGCTACAATGTGTAAAAGTGCGATGTCAGTTGCCATCTTCTTTCTAATTGATTCCCATCTTATCATTTCTTCGACATCACCTGTAAGTTGATTTTTTTTTCTCATTGTAACCTGTGAAGAAAAGGAAGGAGAAAGCGAGAGGTGGTACTTACCGACGGGTTGCTTTAGCCTGAGAGGGAATTGTGCTCAGCTAAACTGGAATCAGGTAACCTGTCGATTTTTATGGACTCGGTAAGGAGGAATGTGGGAATCGTTTTAGCCTCCTTATAAAAATCGTCCTCCGTACTCTTTAGGTCGGTGTTATACCGGCCGAAGGGTGACTGGTTAATAGTCGTGCTGCAAAATATTACTGTTTTCTTTCTTCTGTTACTAGACCTAGTTGGAGCGGGTCGCAATAGGAGGTTTCCTTTTGCAACCCTTACCAGGCTTTTGCTGCTATCTTCTGGATTCTCCCCATTTTTTTATCTGCATCGAAGGGAATTTTTTTTATTTGATAAACCTCCTTTGTACCAGTGGCAGTCCAGCCTTCCTTGGCGTGAAATTATTATAAAAAGTTACTTGAACTAAACTGCAAGACTAAACGCTTTTAATGCCACCAAATAACAAAACTAGAACGACATTTTTGGCCAAAATAACCCACTTTCTAAGTTTGTTTGAAAAAAAAAAATGAAAAATTCTGTGAGGGTAATTCGCTACCAGTATCAAAGGTTTCTGGGTTTCTGTTCCTATATAGGAGACGCATTTTCCTAAGCAGCTTAATCCAGTGACACATGATGAGACTAGCACTTAGTAAACTATCGAATATCGAATACTGGCGCAGATAAAAAGAAATTTGCATTTATTCCAGCGATGTTGTAGGCTCGAAATATAACTTTGTCTATAATCGAAGTAGTTCTAAATTTTAGAAAGGAAATAAGTTGTTTGTTTTTTTTTTACTTATACGCACGGCGCAATAACAAGTATTTTTATTCTCTTGTATATGAAAGTTAAAAAAGAAGACAGACATCATTTTGAAGAGAATTTGTCAGAGAATGGCAAAGACATTATTTTATCACAGAGGAATCGAAGCGTAAAAACAACAAATAATGCCAAATAATGTTGCAATTTCTAGAATGCCAATAATAATAATCATAAAAATAATAATAATAATAATGAATACAAATCTAAAATATCAAGCAAAAAAAAGTAGCAACTGAGTACTTAACAAGAAAAAAGTATCTGAATAGATGTGAGTATTTTTTCTCTTTTCCAATGTGTTTAATCTACCGGTTTTCGGTGTAATCGACCGCTTCAAGTAGCCATATTTCGCTATCTGATTCAAATGCCTGCAACAAGATGACTTCAGTATTCTCATATTGTAAAGTCTATTCTACTACTAATATTGCAAAATAAATATTTGTACGGTAACTAGAATGATATAAAATAATCTTGTCTTTCACGCATGCCTTGTTTCATCTACACTTGATAATTGCATTCAACTTAATACCAGAAAATATAACTGTATTGAGTTATATTTTCGCTGAGTAACTATCAACAAGAGATTCAGGAACGCAGTTCTCCACTGCAAAAACTATCCAAGAGCCGACAGCGGATGCGACCAACTCCCAGTTATATGCAGACTAAGGATGAAACTCCGAAGATTGAAGAAACCTAACAATGCACGCAGATTGCACTATAACAAACTCGAGAAAGACTCGAACTTGCAAGAAAAACTAAACAAAATGAAAAGAAAATAGAAAGAACAAATAGTAAAAGGAAACTCTAAATGAGAGGCATTAAGAGAAACGATATCAGCAAACGACATCATTCAAAAGGTAAACGGACGTAGGAGAAAAAAATAAGTGGATCACCGATAAAATTCTTGACATGATGCAAAAGAGATAAAAAAAAAAGACATGAAACTGAATACATAAAACAACTTAAGGAAAGAAGAAGCAAATGAAGACAGGCCAATGAAAACTGGCGCAACGCCAATTGCGCAGAAATAGAGAGATTGATCCCGAAAATAAAAACAATAAGCAGAAGAAAAAAAGGGCACTAACAGGACAAAAGACATGCTTGGCGAAAGGATGCTTAAAATCCAAGGACAAAATGCTCATATTAGAGAAAGAAAAAAGCGATAAGATAAATATATCAGAGATCTCTTCCACGACAAGAGAGAACAGCTGGCAATACACAGTAATACTGACGGAAAAGAAATACTAAATCAACAAACGAGATCATCCCAAAGAAAAACGGACGTAGAAGAAAAAATAAGTGGATAACGAACGAAATTCTTGACATGATGCAAAAGAGATAAAAAAAAACAATTCCAAGACATGAAACTTAAGGAAATAAGAAGCAAATGAAGACAGGCCAATGAAAACTGGCTCAACGTCCATTCAGCAGAAATAGAGAGATTCATCCCGAAAATAAAGACAATACACATAATAAAATAAGGGCACAAACAGGACAAAAGACATGCTTGGCAAAAGAATGCATAAAATCTAAGGACGGAACGCTCATATTGGAGAAAGTAAAAAGCGATAAAATAAATATATCGAAGATTTCTTCCATGACAAGAGAGAACAGCCGGCAATACACAGCAATACTGACGGAGAAGAAATATTAAAAGTCGAAGGTGAAACTGAACCAGGCAAATTCAGCAGAAACAAAGCAGCAGAACCATACGGTATTGTAATAAATATGCTAAATGACTTAGACGAATTCGGCGTAGACAGGATTACAGAATTAATAAATGAAATCTACAACAGAAGCGATATACAGATCGGTTTTTTTTATAGCTCTACTTAAGAAGGCAGGCGCAAAAGGATGTGAACTCCACCGAGCAATCAGCTCAATGAGCCACATAACAAAACTCATCAATACAAATGCAGTATAATCTGTACCTATGTTTAATAGAAGACGCAAAAGCGTTCGACAAAGTACGCCACAAAGACTTCTTAGAGATGCTCGGCAAGCTCGAGTTCCTGGGTATGACCGTAAACTGCATCCAGCAGCAAGGCTTCTGATTGGGAGGTTGTGAGGAGCATGGGACCACCTCTAAATTGCTATTGCTAGGTCCGCCCTAACCCAGAGTGGTAGTATCTGTTAGGATTCCACCTATGGGCAAATTGCTAACCCTTAAACTGCGGTCAAAACAACATGAAAGTATTAAAACAGACTTTTATAAAAAATATACATTTTTGAAGGACAAATTTACCTAAAATAGTTTTAAGATAAAAAGTATTGCCATAATATATTTTTGAAGGAAAAAATGATTACAATAATACATTTTTGAAGGAAAAATTTATTACCAGTAATACATCTTTGAATACAAAACTAGGAGACATCTTGAGTTTCTAAAGTTTTAAAAAAAATTCATCACAATCTGATTAAATCAATCTTCTCACTATAACTGAACATTAAAAATACGTGAAAACACTACTTTTTTGGCATTACATAACCCACAGAGGTTGATATGCCGTTAAACAAAACTCAAACTTAAACCTGGTAATTTGAATATTTTCGGGAAAGACATTAAGATAATCAAGGATCTATACTAGCAGCCAACTGTTTGTATATGAACAGGAAATGAATTCAGATGATATCCGCAAATATAAAGGAGTGTACGATAAGTATTTGTCTTATCACCGAATCTATTTAACCTTTACAAGGAAACAATTTTATAAAGCTGGAATGCCATGATTCTTCATTGGCAGCTACAGTCTAAACAATTTAAGGTACACTAATGATGCAGTGAAGACAACAGACCTGGAAAGGAAAATACAAAGCCTTCTACAGCTTGTAGCAAATGAAAATAAAGAGAAAGGGCTAAGCATAAATCTCAAGAAAACCCAATGCATGGTCAACAACAAAAAGAGGACCTCAGAATACCAACTATAGATCAGGGATGCTAAAATTAAACAGGTGCAGAATTTTAAAAAATCTGGGAAATGGCCTGGCAGAGGATGGTAAGTGCAATACTAAGATCCGAAGGTGCATTGACCTGGTCAAGGACACATTTCAAAAGCTAATCAGAGTATTGACAGACAAGAAGATTTCGAGGGAAACAAAAAAGGAGTCCTAAAGAGTTATGTGATATATATCTTCTTATATAACAGCCAATACTGAACAATCTCTTCGAAGATGAAGTAGAGATTCTAAGCAACAGAAATGTGATTATCCAGAAGGATGCTAAAGATATTACAGACCGAACGTATGAGGAACTACGAGGTTTTTGACAAGATGCTAACGAAAAGGAAACATAATTGACATCAGTAAGAGACAAGTGAGTTTTCTGGGACACATAATGAAGAGAAGCAGAAGTAGAGAGACTGAGCAGGATTCATCAAGTAGGCATGCATAAAAAAATAAGAGAAATGACAAGACAAAAAACCCTGCTCCTCAACAGGATGTATGAAAACCAAGGATGGATCGATAATATTGGAGAAAGAGGAAACTCTCCAGCGATGAGAAGAATATATAAAATATCTTTTCTATGACAAAAGAGAGCAACCGATAATGCACAAAGATGAGGACGGACCATAAAAATTAAAATCCAAAGTGAGGCTACAATGGCCAAACTGATTAGAAACAAAGCAGCTGTACCATATGGCATTGTAATAGAGCTGCTCATAGGATAGTTCGGCTTAGAGAAAATTACAGAAATAATAAATGAAATGTATAATAGTGGTGTAATACCAGACGATCTAAGCTAGTCGATTCTCATAGTACTGCCAAAGAAACCATATACAAACAAATGCGAACTACACCGAACAATCAGTTTAATGAGCCACATTACAAATCTGATCGTCCGAATCCTGACGAATAAATCGAGAAACAGAATCAGGCCAGAACAGTGCGGGTTCGTCAAAGACACTGGAAAAAGGAACGCCATATTTATGATTAAGATGCTCTCCGAAAGGGTAATACAAATAGAAAAGGACGTGTAACTATGTTTTATCGATTACACGAAGGCGTTCGACAAAATACACCACAAAGAATTGATGGAGATGCTCAGCATCCTCGATATATTTGGAAAAGACATAAGAATAATCAAGAATCTCTACTAGCAGCTAACCACCTGCATACGGACAGGTATCGAATTCAGCAGATATACAAAGATAGAAAGGCAATGATGTGTCTTTTCACCGGATCTATTCAACTTGTACAGCGAGACTATTCTGAGAACCCTAGATGTTATGCCAGGGTTTGTCATCGTAGACCACCATTTGTACAACATAAGATACATCGATGACACAGTGCTGATAGCAGACGCAGAAAAGAAACTACAAAACCTCCTACAGACGGTAGCTGAAGAGAGTGAAAATAAAGGACTATAAATAAACTACAAGAAAACCGAATGCATAATCATCAGGAAAAAAGAGAAACCCAAAATGCCAGATACAGAAGGATTTTATTAAAATCAAACAGGTACAAAAATTTAAATACCTGGAAAGTGTTCTAACAGAAAACGGAGAGTGCGACACAGAGATTTAAAGGCGAATTGGCATGGCGAAGGACGCGTTCACGAAGCTAAGTTAAAGTATTAAGACACAAGAAAGTTTCACTAGAAACAAAGAAGAGAGTACTGGATTGCTATGTGATTCATTTCTTGAATATGGCAGTAAATGCTGGACAATATCATCGAAGATGAAGGAAAAACATGAATCAACTGAAATATGGTTCTACAGGAGGATGCTGCGGATCAAGCATGTGAGCAATGATGAGGTTTTTGAAAGGATGGAAACGAAAAGGAAATTAATACCGAGCATCAGGAAGAGACAACTAAAGTTCCTGAGACATTCAATGAGGTAGGAGGGCTTGGAGAACCTGATACTAACAGGCAGGATGGAGGGAAGGAGGGACAGAGGAAAGCAGCGGGTAACATACTTGATAGGCCTGAGCACGTGGATAGCAGAACATGGTTTGCGTGCTGTAACAGGAGAAAGAGGGCTCAGAGCCACCAGGGATAGGGAGATGTGGATGGCCATAATCGCCCACGTTCTGAAAGGACAAGACACATAGAAGAAGAAGAATGAGGAAGGAGGACTTGGAGTCTGATACTCACGGGACGGATAAAGGGTAAGGGAGACAGTGGAAAGCCGTGCGAGATAAACTTAAAGGGCGCTGCAAATTGATGGCGGTGCGAAATTTGGTAGAGATACCAAGCGAAAAGATGTTAAGAGCGACAATGAATAGGGGCATGTGGAAGTCTATGATCGCCTATGTTCCGAAAGAACACAACACATAAACAAAAAAACCGTCTGATTACCAGATTAAACGGAATGTTAGAAGTTAGCCTTGCAAAACAATCCTATTGTAGTAAGTTCCACCGTACTCGAGGTTGATTGCAGGCGCTTTGGCAGACATACTTGTGTTTGTTCAACACCCGAAGTGCCCACCTGTGTTTTCTAATGTCACTAAGCTGAGAGGACCTTAATTACAGTTTCTGGGGGAGAGCGCCTTATCTGGTCTGAACAAAACATTATGAGCAACAGTCTGAAAAGGCCAGGTCGCTCAAATTTTCTGCACTC
This sequence comes from Ascarosepion bandense, assembly GCA_037127315.1. Lineage (NCBI taxonomy): Eukaryota > Metazoa > Mollusca > Cephalopoda > Sepiida > Sepiidae > Ascarosepion > Ascarosepion bandense. The sequence goes on from JBBBDQ010000456.1 coordinate 2,170,757, forward strand.
GATGACATGTCTTCGAACTAGCACAACTATCAACAGCTCCTCAAAGTGCGCCGTCTATCCAATTTCACTCACAAGGGTTGGGTCAACTCGTGGTATAATTTTCAGGCACTTTCCAAAGGCACCACACGCCGGGATTACCTCCTCCATACCGATAACATCAAGAAGTAACCTTCCTGACAAATTGGCCATGGTGAGTTTTGTACCTGGTCTTCATGTTCATAAAGCTAATAATTCGGCCACGACATAGAGATAATTGATTTTCTAAGGTTAGATGTGGCACAAGGCCGAAAGTGAGGATCGAACTCAGTAATCAGTTGTAATGATTCTAGCGGGACAAGCATGCTAACCATTACACCACGCCGAGGTGCCCCTCGACATTTAGATACATCTCATTTCGTCATCATCACTAATGATCAGGTGTGGTCGTAGGGTCGCATAGAATGAAATAGAGCAAAATGAGATAGATATATAAATAAACTGGAATGAGATAGATAGATAGATAGATAGATAGATAGATAGATAGATAGATAGATATTGGTCAGAAGTAGATAGATAGATAGATAGATAGATAGATAGATAGATAGATAGATAGATAGATAGATAGAAGAAAATCGCATTTTATCATCATCCTTCTAACGATCAGGTGTAGTAGTAGGGTAGCATAGAATGAAATAGAGCAAAATGAGATAGATATAGATATATAAATAAACTGGAATGAGATAGATAGATAGATAGATAGATAGATAGATAGATAGATAGATAGATAGATAGATGAAAATCGCATTTTATCATCATCCTTCTAACGATCAGGGTAGCATAGAATGAAATAGAACAAAATGAGATAGACATGTAAGATTTGAACGGAAATATATTTTTAGATTAAAGACACTTTTTCCTACCTGTTTTTACTTATTTCATTCATAGATCTAAAATTATTTATAAATGGAACTTTGTTTGTGTATGTGTGTATCTGTGTGTGTCTGTGTGTGTGTCCGTTAAAAAATCGGGTTATAGAAGGAGTGGTCCGGTTTTAATCAAATTTGGTGCACTCATAGACAAAGACCTAAAAAACGATATTCAGAAGTTTCAAGGTTGCAGTTCTTACAATAGTTCAGAAGATCGATAATATATATAAGGCAAGATGTTTGTGTGTGTGTCTGTTTATCTGCCTGTATGTCTGTATTTTTTTAGCCCTTTTATTTTAGTTTTTGCTTCGGGTTTGGCTCTAAGTAGGTATAATTGTAGTTCTTAGTCTAAGCCATGATACCATTTACGCAGAGGACTTATTTCACCTTCAAAATTCAGTTTACGACGAAAAATCTTATTTGATATCTATACCAGGAAATCAAAATTTGACTTACATTCATTACATTTTTCTTTCAGTCTACAGTTTCGCTTTAACTGGAAACAACTATTGGTTTTTAATCTTTCGTGCCAACGTCGAAAGAGTCTGAGCTCTAGGACCATAGATTGGTTTTAAAGCTTTCATTATACCCGAGAAACGCCGGGATATACTTCTAGTATAGTAATAAACTGGAATGAGCTATCTAGCTAGGCAGTCAGCTAGATAGATAGATAAAGGAATAAGATAGATAGATAGATAGATAGATAGATAGATGAAAGGAAATCTCTTTTCATCATCATCATTCTAATGATCAAGCATTTTCGTGGGGTCTCACAGAAAATAGAACAAAATGATATAGATATATAAATAAATTCGAATGAGCTAGATACAAAATCTTTCATTCCGTCATCATTCTAATGATCAATTGTGGTCGTAGGGTCACAGCAAACGAGTTCCTCCCCCCTATCAAGATTAAAAACCGGAGAGATATTCATTTATCGCGTTTTATGTGCGAGAATAATGAAAACGAAACTTGAAAATAGCGAGCAATAAAAGTAATCGTTACATTTGATTTTTATTTGGAATTTCTTTTTGTGAACGTTGACATTTATTCATTTATTTTATATTTCAATCTGACATTTAAACACATTTGTCTGCTGTCCGTGAAACTAATTGTAACGGATGACCCGTTTCTTTCGATGAAATAAAAATAATCACTATTTTTTAGTTAATTTATCCGGATATGCTTCGTTTTCTAATTTAAAATTAAAATCGCGTTTTCTTTTATTCGGTATTTACTATATTAATAAATAAAATGGAACAACATCACCTCCTCATCGCTGAAACGACTCCAGGTAATTTTCCAAGTAAACAGGACATACTGTTTCGGAGACTGGCCTAATGCAATCAATCTCTTTTTGTCTGAGTAAATTGTGTGTATTTATTTTATGAATTTCAATCGCTCGTCAAACTGTTCGGTCAATGAAAGACAAAATTTCTTTTATGAAAAAGGTTAATTTTACAATAATTAACATTGATTTTATCTCATTTAATATTAACTCACGATTAAAGATAAAAGCGGTTGTTTTTTTTTAATTCACTTTTGTGCAAATACCTTCAGAAAATGTACAAATCTATCGTTTTCTCTCGTACATGGGCGAGTCGCCGAATAATGAGACCATGAAGCCCGGGTGCGAATTTTACCGTGGTAGATTTGTCAGGAAGGTGACCTCTTGACGATCTCAGCGCGCGGCATCTTTTGAAAGAGGCTGAAAACCATATACATTTTCCAAGGTTTATGAGTGAAATTGCTAACTCGAAGTCACGAGTCATCGTGACCAACAGTTTGAGTGTCCTGGCCTTGTTCAAAGTGTTGTTCACGCCGGATAACTGTAACTAAGGTGTGCTAAGTATAAACCACAGGTGGGCTCTGTGAGTGTCGAACAAATACAAGTATGCCTGAGCAGGCACCTGCAGTAGGGATTAGCTATCGACCCTGGTAGACAGGTATCCTTGAATACGAGTGGCCGGAGATTTCATATATATATATATATATATATGTATATATATATATATATATATAAAATCGAAAATCTAAGAGTGAGCCAATTTTTCCCTGACAAGCTGGTAAGCGAAACCGTGGTATTTACTCACTATTAGATTTTTGATTTGGTTTGCTCTACTTTCTCTTTGAGTGCTTTGTGTACTCTGCTTTCGTATTGAGCTCTTTATTGTTAAGGTTTTCGTCTTGGTTTTTTTTTTTTCTCACGAATGCTTGACTTTTTGTTCAAGTATTTCGCATGTTTCTTTTTTCTTCCCCTTCTTTTCCCCTCTGGGTTAGTTCCCGGTGGGTTTCAAGACGATCTCATTTGTAGTTTATTTATTGCTAGTTTTGACAGAATTATATATATATATATATATATATATATATATATATATAAGTGATATTTAATTTCTATTATGCTTAATCATGAGACGTTCTAAACATCGTATTTTGGCTTTAATTTCAGGTGAAAATAAAGACAAAAATTCTACAACATTTAAACACTTTTTTATTAATTTGGTTCTAAGCTTTCGGCTCACATGAGTTGTCTTATTGAAATTTCTTGATGTTGGGGTATATATTTAGAGGGAAATAGAGATAGATAGATAGATAGATAGATAGATAGATAGACAGATAGATAGATTATAAAAAAGAAAATGTCACATCTAAAAGAATCTAAGTGGTAATCAAAAATAAATGACTGTAAACAATAATGATAATGATAATACTAGCCGTTTTCTTATAAAAAAATTCACCCTTCATTGAGCGTCGCAGCAGTCATTGAAATTTAACAAAAGATATTTCATTTATTGAAAAATAGCTTTCTCGGGTACACTAGTTGTTCTTACTCTGTCCAGTGTTTATGGAGGCTTCCTTTCTACACTGTTATTTGAAGAAGTACGGAACGTCAACATCTTGATTATTTCATTAATTTCTCTTCACGTTACATGGAATATTCATTTTAGCTTAGCACGTTGAGGGTCCTCAAGTGACGTGGTGTTTTCATTTCGTTTAGTTTTTTGGTGCAGAACTGTTCTCTTCACCAAAACCTATCGGCTTCCCTCGTTCAAAGCCTCTTTTAAAAATTGATCTTAGAAAACAGTTGCATGTTACTTACAGTTTAGATGTATCTGCATGAGGTGCATATGAATAGAATTTTATGACATTTTTTCTTTCAGAAATTGTTACATCACAATCTTCTAACCTCACCGTATATGACCTTGTGTTGTAGATGGCGTAACTTAGCAAACACAGAAAACGGAGGCAAAATGTCTGGCGTTGATTTGTACGAGTTTTCGAAAAAAATATTGGAATGTAGCAAACGAAAAAAAAATAGGTTCGCTGTTCAAACGAAGAAGACCTTTTTTCAAGTTAATATTTTTATATCTAAAAATTCTATGGTTGAATTTCTGAGATGGGATTTCATTGATTATTATGCAAAAATCTTTTCGAAAAAAATCAGCCTTATAAACGATCTCTGAAAAAAGAAAAAGAGACTATACAACTAGACTTTTTGCAATCGAATGCACAAAATACCACTAAATGAGAATATTTAAGATAAATACGAAATACAAGGAAATATACATACAATCGGAAAGGAACAATTGTAAGTTTTGGTATACGTATTGAGGAAAGAACATGTAGATATTCTTTTGTACTGAAGCGAATAATAATTTTTGGTACGTTATCTGGGTTCTACTGCGGTGTTTCATGGAATGAGAAAATCATGTGTTACCGATGGATTATCTTTTTGCTAACAAAAATTTCACAACAGTTATCCATTTTGTTTGAGTCTTCGGTTTCAAAAGAACGATATATTCAAGGAAGCAATGGTGTTTCCAATGTTTTTTTTTTGTTATCTTTTTTATTAATATACAGATTTTAATTGAATCTGTGCAGAAATTCTCTTTTTCCAAGATGGCGGGTTTTCTGTTGAGGCATAAGATTGATAAACTCGGATCATAAAGTCATGAACAACAACGTCAGTAGCCATCAGTCTTTCTAAATGATGTACGTACATCAGTGTCTGGTGATTGGCGTATTGTAAATTTTTTCTTCTTATTAAGTCAATTAAGTGTCATACGTACTGCGTACTTAGGCGATCATATCTCTCTCAATTTATGACTGGCTGGGAAGAATTTTTTTCCGCAGTAGGTTGCCATTTCGTTCTGCGGTAGACTGGTTGCCAATCAAGGCTATAGAAACTAATCAGTTCTGCTATTCAACTCATAGCTAGAGGAAAACAAAATGGAATCATACTTTTTTCATTTTCTCTTTTTAAGTCTTCTGATTCTATCTCAGTAATACCTTAAACTTTAGTGGCATTATTTCTTTGTTTAATCGAAATGATTAAAACGATTTTATTTATATACAAATTAAAATAATCTACAATAGATATATATCACCTTTAAAAAAATCTTCTCGCCATCAGTACAGTCACTTGATAAGACACAAGAAGTGTCTAAACAAAGTAGCTACTTTATGAAGATATTATAACATACGTATGTTATACATTTGAAATAAATATTATTAGCTTTATTTTGTATTAAGCCCCTTTTTTTAGAATAGTGTTTTTGGATACGGAATTTTATTCTAGCCATACCTACCCTACATATATATCCATACCCCCCCCACATATATATATATATATATATATATATATATATATATACGTGTGTGTATGTGTGTGTGTGTGTGTGTGTGTGTGTGTGTGTGTGTGTGTGTGTGTGTAAAAGGACAATGTGGAGAAAAACAAAAAATCTGTTTTAACCAACAAATTTTCCTTGATAAAATCCCTCAGAAAACTAAATTAATGGCTATTTTCCGCTTCTTATTTGTCTTTATTCACACACACATACACACACCTATACATACATACATACATACATATATATATATATATATATAAATGCCGGATGTGCGTTGTGATGCGGCGGATGTTGGTTTGGAAAGGGAAATCGCTGAGCCGAGTTCCAATTCCAGCCGAACAGTCTGTATTCACTTACGCACTGGTACCCTTGAGAAATGTATTAATCCGTCCCTTCCCTCCAATTATGGGTTAAATAAGTGATGTCTGCTGTTCATACGATCTGTGGCGAACTTCTGCACCGATTGTTTGTTTTCAGTAGTTCCAAAAGTGCTAGAGAGAGGAAGTGTAGTTTTCGTGTGAGAAAGAGATAGGGATAGCGAGAGTATTTGCATGTGTATAAAGTAATGTCACACACCCAAATAAAATTTTGATACTAATATCGCCTTGTAGACATTCTGTGAAATTCATTAGTTTTACATTAATTTCTTGCCATTTATACTCTTTAAACTTTAACCATGGCATTTATGAATTTATAATATGATGAACAAAAATGTGGTGTGTAATATATTCTATTTCCACAAAACAAGTTATAATATATATTTTTACTAGAATCAGATATTATAAACTGAAATCTACATTTTATCGAATAAACTTATCGTGAAAGATTTACCACAACGATTTAGTTAAATACCTGCCGTATTGTGAAAATATTGCCTTGCATAATACAACCAAATGCCGAGTAAAGAAATAAACTTTGAAAAGGCATGAGATATAGAGAGAGGTAAGAGACACCTATTTTCTATTTTTTTTTCTTACGAAATTGATAATTGCATAGCAATAAGTTATTACTCATGTAAATTTTTGACACTAATTGGATCTGATCTTGACATAACTTACTAGTTGTGATCATTTTTGCTTTTACGTTTTTCGTAATGCCATGATTATAAAAAAAAAAACCAGTCTTGTAATATAGTGCAAATATCGAGTTGTTGGAATAATAATGCTTTTGGTTCTTGATACCAAATTCCGGTTGGAGAAAAAAAAAGCCTATTGAAAGACTTCATAGCATTTATGCTCAATGCCAAATTATTTTCCCGTTTCTTTAGAAGTAAAAAAAAAATCTGACAAATGCATGTAAAATGCCTATTATTTTTACGCCATTGCTGTTGTGGATTTGGGGAATCATTGATTTGCGATACTGAATACGAAGTCGACTCTATCGTTTCCCCTTTTAAACACAAATCACCTATGATGCATTCTTCCCTGCGTCCGATAAGTGAATCCATAATTGTATATCGACGAACACTGGAATATCTTTGATCTTAGGCGATCATCTAACTTGGCTTGTGTTCAAAACTTTCCGTCAACGTACGTATTAATTGCCTTTGTGGGGAGCATTGAACACGAAATCGTAGCTTTGCTGGCAAGAAGGCTTAATTGATTTAAAAGCATACTTCTTGGATTGTCGTTTATTCTATCTTCCTCTGGTACATATATATATATATATATATATATATATACTTTTTGTTAAAGATCAGTGACAAAGTTCCGCGATAAAGAAATCTTATTTAATTTTTCTTGTGTTCTAATTTTATGTTCCGTTTTTGTTCAGTACATTAGTGATCATGGCGCTCCGCAATTTTCTGTTCTTTGTAGCTTTTAATAAATGTTGTCATTTTATCTCTCTGAAAACATGCTCCGTCATCCATATACATTTTAGATTGTTGGGTAAATCATATGTTGTTTTTCACCGTCTATTTTGCCTTCAATCTGTCTCGTGAGTATCATATTTTCCAAGCCTACTTTCCAAGCCTACTTAAGATTTTAAGTATACTCGTCCTTTCTGTTTCATTGTTCGGTTCATGTTATTCTCAGCATCCTTCTGTAGAACCTCATTTCCGTTGCTTCAAATCTCTTTATGTATGAGGAAATTATCCAGCATCTAATGCCATATAGGTTGGCTAATATGTTGTTTTTTTTTTGTTTAAGTAGTTTTTTCTTTGTTTATAAATCTATTTTCCACTTTTTAAATACTTTACTTAGCTTTTGGAATGAATCTTTTACTATTTTAATGAGTCTTCACGATTCCTGTTAAAATATTTTCTAGATATTTAAATTTTTATACCTGTTAAATTTTAGTAGCTTTAATTTGTAATTTTCGTGTTGGGATATTCATTTTGTTAACATCAATCCATTCTCTTTTCTTACAATGGGGGAACCTCAACTTGGTATAATTTTGGTTGGTTGTTTTGTTTTTATGGCAAATCAACTTCGACGGGTCATTTATTGCCAACTAAACTTTATTTATTTATTGCTGGTAATACCATTTTCTTTCAACAATTTATTGTTTTATTATTTTATATAAGTTTTGTGTCTAGTAATACATTTTTCTTTTCGAGTATCAAGATTCATTGGGATTTGTTTTTTTAAGGCCAGGGTCCCCAAGTCCTATTAATACCTTTCCCAAGGGTACCAGAGCTTAAGCGAATGCAGGGTATTCAACTGGATTTCGAACTCGGCTCACCGATTTCTCTTTCCGAGCCGATATCCACTGCACCACAACGCACATTCGTCACTATACGCTTACAGCACTTGGTATTCCCAAGCGGTTCCCATCTAATACTGACCATGCTCAACGTTGCTTAACTTCGGTGTATTCAATGTGATAGGCCGTAAGCCGACTTGATGTAATGGTTAACAAGCTTATCTGACAAGACCTTGTTACAACTGAGTAGTGATTACGATCCTCGCTGGGCACCCTATAATTTCGGCCTTGTGCTATATCAAGCGGTACTTAAAAAATATTATCTCTCCTCGAAATTGAGATTTAATCTTTTCTTCTCACATTTCTTCTGAAGGCGTTTTGCATGTCTCAGGTTTTTAAGATTGGGGCAGTCAATAATACAATCCTGATAGGACTTCTAGTTCTTTCAGGATCACCTAGCTGTATTAGTTAAATAAGCCTGACGGGTAAACATATCCTTATCTTATATTCTTTACTATTTTTTATGTTTTTGTAATTTCTTTCTATCTGTATGCAAACTCGTTGCTTACAGTATAAGCAAAACTGTGTCATCTACATATCTGATGTTATTAAAATTTTTGGTCGTCAATAATAAATCCTAATAGGACTTCTAGTTCTCTCAGCTTCACCTTGCTGTATTAGTTGAATACGTCTGACGAGAAGACTCATCTTTGACTTATATCCTTTTCTATTTTTGTGTATTTACTGAAATTCTTTACTGTTCGTATAAGTAAGTTCTAGATTATTCTAATCAGTCTGTTAAGTGCCTTACTAAAGAGAAATGACTGACTGGGTAGAAGCTTTCCCCGCAGTAGGTTGCCATTACTCTCTGCGGTAGATTGGTTGCCAACTATGGATATAGAACCCAATCTCTCCTGCAATTTAATCCATAGCTGGAGGGAGAAAAGCTGGATTAATATCTTTCTTAATGGTATTCGCACGTAAGTGACTGCAACGAATTCAACTAGAATTCGAACCCGGCTCTCCAATGTCTCATTCTGAGCCGATATCTACTGCACCACA